>OU015463.1:19668000-19955500 GCA_907164805.1 Brachyptera putata | reverse complement strand
GTCCCTAAATCCTCAGCAAATTTGGCTATACTCGCCTCAGCCACTTCCAAGAAAAAGGTGTCTGAATTACCCAAAAACTGCAATTTCCAGCCACTTTCCAGAGTAACTTTTGGAAAAACAACAATTGCCCAAGTATGTCTGGATATTCTTCAAGCAGAATTATTTCTAATTGAGAAAATATAATTCTGGGGGGATTATATAATCCAATCAGTCGTTTTGATATAAAAAATTATATAATGACAAAAAAAAAGCAAGAGAAGAATTTTCGTACAAAAAATGTCTTTCAAAAAAATTCATATTTTCACCAAATCTCAATATAATGATGAATCAGATTATTGCAAACTTTTACTGACATCCAATCAGTCGTTTAGATATAAAAAATTATTTAATGACATGTTTACACATCGTTTTAAAGCTATTAAGAAAACCAATTAAATCCAAGCAACAAGTGTCAACAATTAATGGAGAACGATTAAAACAAGGCCTTCTTTATTATCGAAGAAATTATTGGGAATGAGTAATGAATATAAAAGGAGGGGTCTCAAGGTGTATATAAGTATACAGCTGTCATCACGTTTCATATAGTAGTCTAATATTACAATATATAATATTAAATTGCATCTAATATTTCCTTCATGAGAATAGTCTACGAAACAAACCAATCAAATGGAAAGATTGATTTTCAACTTGAATGCCGTCAAAACATCAACTTGATATAACTTTTTTGAAGAATTCAATGCCATTCTTATTAGCTCATCCATCAACGCGGAAACACATAACGCGTTTTCCTAGTAATATGTTCATAAGCGTGTTAACATATTCAATTCAATTCAAGGAACGTTTTATTTCATTAGTAATTGAAAATACATAATACATACATTTACAATTACCCACTTATGTGTATGGTTATAAGGCCATACAAGTTTTGAAATACGTTAGCTAAAGCTAGAATCTTAAATAACTATAAAACTGAGAATAGAAGCGTGTTAACATATTCAACATATTCAATATAGAAAATAGATGTTTAGAAGTAACATTAACATCATAACAGTAGCTAAAGGAGTGAATATAATAGAATACATGGTTATTATAAACAATTTGAATTAAGTTAACGAACATTCATCACTACCAATAGTAGACTCTAATAACTAATATAATACCGTGATACAATAACTAATGGACTAAACACATACAGCATAAAGTTCACGTAGGATTATATTTAGGCCTACTGAGAAACTGCATCGCCGCTTTGACAGTTGAATTGAATGACAGTTACGTTCTGTTGGTAGTATTGCTGCACGTGATTTCTTAGGCCTACTATTTGTGATGAATTTGGCGAACCTGATTCCTGAAATGTTGAGTGACATAGGCAACAATGTTTTGGATATTTACAAAGCGTGCCAAATTATTATTAATTTATGTAATTATGCAGAAGAAACTGTTTTTCCAATACTGTAATTAGAAGATATTGAAAAAATAGCTTACCGCCTTTGTTACCTGCACGATCACTTCGTATCTACAGTGCTAGATATGTTTCCGAAGGTAATGAAGATTGCATGGCCGACCATAACCTAGAATAGGATAGTGGACATAATTTTCACATGAGGCCTAGGCCTATATGACACATTGTCATTCATTTACATGCATTTATACAAAAACTAGACCCAACTTCTACTATTCATTACGCCAAGATCGATCCGAATGTATGTACTCGGTAATGATTTGGTTACTGAGGTCTAGGCCTAGTAGGCCCTAAACATTTTCAGGGGGCATATAACTGAAGCCGAGGCATTACAGCTATGGTCGTAGCCTAGCATGAATATTTTGACACTAGGCAGTCTTATAGTCTGACTTAGAATCGCTAGATCCAGCAGGCAATTTCCACTGTCATAGACAATTCTCCAATGAAACTTGATTGCTAGTGCATTCTAAGCCAAATCATTCCAAATGCAAGTGAACTATTCTGCATTTATTGAATCACATTTCAGACATGACCACTTCTTTGAATAATTATGGCCACATCTAATAACAATAAACATGGTGTTATCATGGTGTTTTCTAAATAGTGAAGCAAAAAATATCATTTTGTGTACACATATGTAATACCTGTAGGGCCTACATTCCATGAAAAAATTAAGCTCTATTTAATCTATAGGCCTAACTCAAGTCAGTATAAAATAACAATAATATTATATCATTGATCGAATGAAAATAATCTTTTTGAATAATAGGGCCTACACAGTCTGCATGCAGTATGATATAAGTTTGCTATACAGGGTGAGCGATTAGACGGGTGATGCATCCATAGATAACTCCATGGCCCTGAATGCGGCGGCGGGCAGGGAAAGTGTACCAGTAATACAACAAGCAATGACAAGAGCTGTTCTCGTTCGTGTTGTGACTATTATAACGCAACCTCAGTAGGAAGCAGTGACGATAGCTTTAGCTTATAAAACGAAATTACGACATGAAAACTTGATTGACATTTGATTTCATATTATGCCAATTTCTCTGAATAAGCACTGCTTACTCAGCTTGCCCTGACTGCTCGCCCCTGGATAACATACATTTAGACCTGGATTTCTTAAAAACAACCATAAAATTTGCGTAGTACCGGTACACATTCTTAGTGGGATGCATGAAAAGTATTCTTACAACCCGACGAAAAGCTTATTGAAGATTAGCCTAATGCTAAATTTTCGCTGAGGGTCGGGATTAGTACCCGAGGCAAATTTTCCTGTACCGTATACAGATAACACACTGACCTTGCGATTACGGTTTTTGATGTCCGATTCGCATACCAAAATCATGGAGGAAATAGAATTTGGTACGGTAGACAATTAGTTTGCGCTACATTTCAATTTCAATTAATACTTTACTCTAAATTTGCGTTGAAAAATTAATGGAATCTATTTCACAAGATTTTGAATATCTAAAAGGCCTAGATAATTAATCAAATAGACAGTTTCTTCTCCATTTTATTGATATTTACCACCTACCTTTAATACTCATTCAACCAATTTTAATTTTCTAAAATCTCAATCTTTCAACTGAAAACTTGTGGGTCTAACCGAAGAAAACCCATCTCATCTTGTGCATGCAAGTAATTTTCTAATATTAATTATTGCTTTATTTTACAGTTGGTTGTATTTCCAATCCAAAGCGTGGAGACGAGGACATTGGAAAGAAGAAAAGAGATGGGATGTAAAGAAGAAAGAAGAAGAAGATAAAGACTGAAGAAAGAAGAAGAAGAGGAAATCTGAGAGAAATCATCATGACCGGTGGGTACCCCTTTCTTTTGGCAAAATTTTCAAGTTCCAAAATACTTTTTGTTCAATTTTTTTCTTCAAATCCGTTCAAAATTGATTCTAGTTTAGATATTTTAGACCCAAAACTAACTTGGTAGGCCTACCATTGTACGAATCGCCATTCCGTTCAAAAAGTTCATTCTGAAAATCCATCAGAGATGGCAGTTGAATAATGCTAAATATGCAAAGTTTCACTTGGAAACATGAAGTTCATGAAGTTGAGAATTTTTATTTATCCATTTATTTTTCATTTTTGTCCTTGTGGATTAGGCCTAACAATATAGATAGAACATTTGAGAGTTAATCATATGGACAGTCAAGGATAGAATGAGAGATTATAAGTTAAAATTACACTCAGTATCTAAAATAGGCCTACAAACAGAAACATATATAGGCCTATACGTGAAATAGAAGATGCTATTTTTTATAAATACCTAGCAACTACCAAATCAAGTAGCCAACCGGTACTAAAATTAATAAATGAGTATATAACAATCGAGTCAATATTGAAATTACATTTTGAGATTATAATTAAAAGTTAACATTCAAACTGAATTAAAATTAGAATTAAAAGTTAAAATTAAAAGTTAACATTAAAAGTTGAAAGTCAATTGGTCAGTGGTTATAGTTTGATGTGACCAGCTATAATTTGAAATGGAGCTGTTTTATTCTAATGACTTGAAAATCAAGTCACCGAGTATGCTTACAGTATGTATAAAACTTTTCGATACTGTATACGGTAATACGTTTTTTGGAATGCAAATGTTCAAAGTATTCTTGAACTGCTCAAGGCTTTTTACATTTTTAATACATTCTGGTAGTTGATTATACAGCCGCAATATAGGCCTACCCCTAATATTAGTATCTTGCTCGAGCAGTGTAGTTTTCCGCATTTGCTTCACCAATTGACCTTATTCCTATTTTCCTATTGTTACATTTTTATTAAGGGGTTCCCTTTTAGGTTGACTACACAAGATTGAATGAAATTAAGCATGTTATAAATTTAAATTAGAACAACCATAATATACGACTTACAAATGGACATATTATGAAATTGACAAAGTTTGAATCAAATTAACAGAATATTATATGAAATTGTACAATAGAATAGATCTCATCAACACATAAATGCCACACAAGTTGCCTACCACCCAGGCAATATACCTTTACTTGGATTATCACTGGTAAAACACAGTATATGAATTTTTTCTCCGGTATATTAGAAGTCTTTGCTACACTCATCCAATAACCCTCTTGCTGTCAGTTATTACTAAAATTGTGGTATGTTCTTGATAATAAATCATTTCATAGACTAGGCCCTACCGTCAGATTATCTGTTCGAGCTACAAATACATTCTAAAATAGATAGATCACGTTGAATTTGCATAAACCGTGGTGTATCAATTATTTCTCCGTTGAATATCAGATAGAAAATTAATTGAATAAACTTTATCACAAGCCACCCCAGTGGCTAAGTCAATTATCGCTAGCGGTAGTAACTGAAGTCACCGTTGGGCATGGGTTCGAGTCCCGCATAAGGCATGGGTTTTTGTAAGCGTCCTTTCATCTATCATCACTTCATCGTTTCATTATCACCCGCTCATTCGTACCCCCGTATAACCTAACTGTTGGTGGGGTCGTTAAGCAACATTGAAGAAAAAAAAAAAAATCTCATCACAAGACACTATCTTGGCCGCCCTCGGTAGCTCAGTCAGCTGAGACACCGCTTCAGGAACTGAAGTCACCGTTGGGCGTGGGTTTTAGTCCCGCATAAGGCATGGGTTTTTGTAATCGTCCTTTCACTCATCATTCTTTCATAGTTCCATAATCACCTGCTCATTCGTACCCCCGTATAACCTAGCTGTTGGTGGGGTCGTTGACCAGACAATAATCGACACTATCTTGTCTATTTTAATGCCATTTGCTCATTTTCAATCAACCTTAACTAACATCGAAACCTGTTACAAAATCATTGTTCCCCAATTAAGGTTATAAAGGATGAAAGGTAGGATCGTTTGGAAAAGGCTCGACGAGGGTGATCTCACCATCCAAAAAACTACCCAACACCAACAACGTAACTTTGTCGATATGATATACTAATTATATTCTTCTTTACAGTTGGTGGTATTTACTGTCCAGTGCATGGAGAAGCGGACGTTGGAGAGAAGTAGAGGGGAGAACGGATGAAAGAAGGAGAGGAGAGAGGAAGAAGAGGAAGGCGTCAGCAGAACATCATGACTGGTGGGTACCGTTACTATTGTAGGTCTATGATTGAAACTCTGATTTTGATTATTGTTTGCTTAGCAACCCCACCAACAACTTGGTTATTTGGGAGTATGGATGAGCAGGTGATAATGAAAAACGGAGTGGTACGTGAAATGATGTCTACAAAATCCCATTCTTTGTGCGGGACTCGAACCCATGCCCAACGATTCCTTCAGTTTTCAAGCTACGGATAGAGACGAATTAAAACTCTTCAGATGGTTAATTCCCTTGTGAAAATTTAGGAATAATGAATTGACATTGTAGGCCTAATCTTGAAAAAATACCAGAACATCCTTTTTTCTCTCACCAGTTCGTATGCCTCAGAAATAAAGTGAAACCTCAATGCATCGTTCCCGGATCCATCGTTTTCCTGAATCTATCATTCTTTTTATCCATCCTATTCCCAAATAACCAATGGTACACTTTCCTGGATGGATGGATATAGGTTTCTGGTCCCTTGAAAACGATACATAGGGGTTTCACTGTACAATATTTCAAGTAAGATATTCATTCTAATGTTGATTCTTTGGTGTGCAGGTTACAGCTTACTTTGAAGACTCATTCCATGGCTTTGAAGACTCATTCCGTGGAGCATTGTGGCAGTAGGCAGTAGGTTAGGTAAGCTGCACTGGCAAGTGGGTAAACTGCCCTGTCTGCGCCCGCACCCCCAAGGTATGATCCAGCCGAAAATGATCCCTGAGCCGGGTAGGCCAGCCTAGCGTGGTTTGATCAGCCCTGATGCCTTAATCCAACTCGATCAAACTCAGAATGGTGGAGTTTCCGGCCTAGAGTTCAACAACAGGCAGTGACCA
Source organism: Brachyptera putata (assembly GCA_907164805.1). Taxonomy (NCBI): domain Eukaryota; kingdom Metazoa; phylum Arthropoda; class Insecta; order Plecoptera; family Taeniopterygidae; genus Brachyptera; species Brachyptera putata. The sequence goes on along the minus strand of OU015463.1, from coordinate 19,949,115 downwards.
AGCAAAGTCATAGTAAATAAACTACTGCTCCGAGTAGGGATCTTGTTGCCCTGAGCTAAAAGAAACCTGATAACCATGAGCACTGGTGCCTGTTCTCACCTGGACCGTGGCTAAAAGTCTGACCCCACCTGGACCGTGGCAAAATGGCCTGCACCTAGGTCGTGGCTAAAGGACCTAACCCGGGGCAAGGGGAAGAAATCTGGATGTCTCTTTGACGAGACTCTTGCTGTTGCGTGTGAGACAGACGCCAGTGTGTCTTGCATTCAAGGGTATACTGTCACGCGTCTTACCAACATCTAAGATAGTGGACAGGCTTTGGTGAAGACCTTGTACTCGATCATGTGAGAAAGACTTGTGTAGATTCGTGGAAGCTACCTTGCCTTTCTCTCATGCAAGGGTTCATTGTCATCCCCAAATCCCTTCCCTCTTCCTCTTGCCCCCCCTTGCGGGCGCAGATGGGAGTATCAGTACCACGGAGTAGCTAGGATATATAGGATATTAAAGAGGATGTATTAACTATCAAGAAGATCATTATGTCATTGTAACTTATCATCAGTTTATTACAACTTGTATCAATAAATCATTCAATTTTAAAACATTCAATTACATTGTATTATTCATTATGCTTGACAACAAGCATGCAGTAAATGCAGTGGAGAATTATCTTGACAGGCCAACTGCATCGAAGTCGCAGCGTTGATTGCTCCAAAGGATGAAGTTTACTCTCTGCGAGTGATGTTGGATAACTCGCATAAGCCTGGGCATGCAATTGGCTTGGCGAAGCTGAAACAAGTGGAAAGAAATCTATTAGTTACTTTTATACATTATTCTTATACTGGACTGCTATATCTGCGTTACTAAATTTGTAACATTACAATCTGGAATTAGTCAAATGCATAAAAATTAGTAAATATTCCTGAAAATAAATTGTAGGTGGAACGCTGGCATATTTTTCCTCTTACTTCATGTTCCCTAAATAATAAATATCAAGTTGCTACTTTTGATTTGATTTTGATACTATTAAACCATTTTTCAACTTGAAATGAAAGTACTGTGATATAAAAATAGAAATGCAAACTGATTGACATAATAAATCTATTCATAATATCTCCATCTTCATTAAAACCAGTTATTTCATTCATTTGGTTATTTATATTCATTCAGTATACTATTTCAATAGCCTATTGAATATTTGAAAAATCATATTTTATTCAAAATCATGTTCCAAGGATGGGAGGAATATATCCACAATTTAAATGAGTTGATGTCTCAAAAATTAGTTGTACTCTACTAGCCTAGGCCTATTATATGGTTGGATATTATCCAGCACATTAAAATTGATTGACTGATCAATAATTCTCCAACTCCTATGACATTATAAGGGAGAGACTTGAATGAATGAGTAAGTACTTTTTAAGGATTTTCAGACTGGACTATTTTCACTACTGGACTAATTTATTCATTTTGGGTTTCAATGATGCACTGTAATGATCATCAAGATCTATTGGTATCAAACGAATGATTAATGAGATGAAGATTTCTTAGGCAACTGGAAGGAAAGTGTAAAAGAAGCGGTCGTGGCCTATATTGTAAGAACCATCTTGACATTAACCTGGGCTACAGAGGGAAACCACGAAAGGACTCTGTAAAGGTGGCCTGTGGCAGGAATTGAACTGAGGTTCGATATGCTTCTCACCTCCTAGATCACATGAAAAGAGGGCGTAAGCAACCAAGCTGAATGTAACGCAACCTATTTACTTTGCCATTCTATCACACTAGCATCACCATCACACTACCACATAAGCAGGGATAGATTTTTGTACCAACATCAATGGAAATACACAAAGACCTGTCATATTGCTATAGTAGCTACCTCTGTTAGATAAACATGAGCCAATTCAAGTTCTATTCCACTGGTATTGAGAATGCGAGTTACGTAATTTCAGTAAAGACTGCAGGTTATTGAGGGGAACTAGTGTTACTAAAGGCGTCGTAATATCACCTGTATCACGCAACTCCCTCACTACCCTGTAAATGACCCGGTTTTATACAAAGGGGACAATAACGGGTACAGTGTTTGTATAGTTCATACTCTGAAAGTCATCTTCTCTCAATTTATTTTTGTTTTATATTCTAAAAACTGCTATTATATATCAAACTGCTATATTATACACCCAAATTATTACAAGTTACTACAAATTCTACAATTCGGGAGGAATGATTTTGACTACGCATGTCATGACGCTGTCCTGATATTCCTTCTTTGAGTACGGTCACCCTACTTTTGCATAATATTACAAATAATTATTCATCAAGGTTGAGAGAACTAACACCATGGAAATTCACATTTTCATCCCATCATCTACGTCACAGATCACCACGGACTATTATGTAGAGTAATTGCAATTTCTGTAATACCATCTTATTGGATATTACTTGAAGAAATGATGGATGGAGGTCTATACCGGTATATATTTCTTTTTCTTCAATCCATAATATGCATTGCCTGTAGACCATAGTTCTGGTGTACGAGTTTAGAAGTTGCGTCAAATTATGACTAATATACACATTTTCGTCAAGCCCAGAACCAGAGGCCCCTTACCCCTCAGTCTGCCCCCGACTGTAAAAACTGCACCATTCGATCAAAATCCATATCGGAAGAAAATTTGAATGTTCCGACAAAAACTGTTGATGAGATGGGATTTCTATATACAGTAGTAGTCTTTCTAACAAATGCTATGTTCATCAATTTGACGCGCACCCGATAGGGTGATTTGTTGATTAGACCTGTGCAATATACTGTAACCAATCATCTTGCGAAACGATAATGACATGGCCATTGTGTACCTATTGTTATTATTATTATATTGGGTTTATCAATGCACTGTAATGATAGCAAAGATCTATTGGGGTCGGGTCGATGATTAATGAGATGAGGGTTTCTTGGATATTGGGAAGGAAGCGGTCCTGGCTGTTATTGTGGGAACCATCCTGGCATTAGCCTGGACTACAGAGAGAAACCACGAAAAATCCCTGTAAAGATGAACGGCGGCAGGGATCGAACCGAGTCCGGAATTCCCCTCGCCTGCCGGATCATGAAAGCAACATGAAGCAAGTGCGTTAACCACTGCGCTGCATCTGCCGGTGCTGACAAAGAATATTGAAATATGGATTTTGACCAACTTTCAAGTTTTTTCGTGATATCCCGTGAAGACCCACATTTCGCAGTGATCAACAGAAAAACATGTATTTTGTTCATGTCACGATATAAAAATTCCAGATTTGAAGGTCAAATTGTATGCTCGTACAAAAAAAAACACGCTTTCAATAGATCACGGTTACATGTATCACCATAAAATCGGAGCCTTACGTATAGGCCTACGTATAAAACTGGAACAAAATAATTTTGTAAAATTGAGAACTTCAACATGCTACACACCTATGCCTATATAATGAATGAGCACTGTGAAAACTCCAGAAAATATGTTGCACCCTGAAAACTGAGCCTGATTATTGTCAAATTTGCTAAATTTAGTGTTTCACCAACTTTGGAAAATATGTTAAGCCTAGTGTTCTCTTTTTTTTTTAATACTGCGTAACGACCCCACCAACAGCTACGTTACACAGGGATACAAGAGCGGGGGATGGTAACACAAGTCAGCGGCGGGGATCGAACTGGGTTCGGAATTCCCCTCGCCTGCCGGATCACATGAAGCGAGCGCGCTAACCACTACGCTGCATGTGCCGGTCCGACAAATGTTGACGCAGCTATCAATAGGGTACATAACAAGACAAATGACATTTTGAAATTAGAATTTATGTCACAATATTTTGAAAAAAGGTTTCAGACAACTGAGGAAACGTAAACATCATTTTGCGTTTATTTGTGAACAAAGTTAGTTTCTTTTATCACTACTCTAGATACACTAAATCGCTTGTTCTAACAATTTGGATGGTAAATTGGTACACACTGTCAACGTGGAAGAGATAGGGAGATGCGCCACCATCTCAAGACGGGGTACCAACGCAACCCTCAATGCATCTTGTTATAGCTTGCAACCTGCAGATTTTCATTGACAATTATATTCTGAATCATGTTTCCAAAAATCCTACAAGCCTAATAATTCATTTAATTATGAACGACCCATCCAAATTTTCAAAAATAGAAATATGTAATTCAACAATGGGGCCAACAAACTCCCTGTGAAAATTTCAACTCAACCCCCCCCCCCCTCCGAAGTTAGCCACACACATGTGCAGAACCCAATTCTACCAAATGTAATTTGTTAGTGCTTCGTTAGTGCAGGTTAGTGCCGCAAATGGAATTGTTAGTGCTGTTATGGTGCTGGCACAAATTTACCAAATACAAGTGCGGGGTCTACTTCACACTGGCCCCGCGAGCATGAAATTTTTGGCGCTATCATCTAAGATTGTGTTGGTGCTCGTTAGTGCCGTTCAGTGCATCGATAGTGCTGTAATGATTTTGAGCAAAAACGACTCGAGTGAGCAACTATGGCGTTTTTATGGCATATAAACTTGAGTCTTTGTTAGTGCTGATTAGTGCCGCAAAAATTATTGTTAGTGCTAGCTAAGTTTGGCCATAATTAATTTACCAAATTGATTTATAATTTAGCGAAGGTGATATCTATGTGCGGGGCCAACCCGCACTGATCGGAAATCACAATTTTTCGGTGCCATCATCTTGGATTGTGTTGGTGCTCGTTAGTGCTGTACAGGTAAATTAATTATTTTAAGTACCGGCACTTACAAGATATAAAATTCAAACTCAACAACTGCAAAAAGAAGTGAGAAAACAGTTTTTTAGACTACCGTACCTCAGACTGTGAGGAATGTCATGATTGGTCCTACGGTGCTTCAATCTTTCTCTAACAGAATCCCGCGGTCCACGCTGATATTGCCAATCTAGCCGCTGAAGATGAGATTATGTAGGTATGTACTGAATGTAAATAGTTGTGGAAAAAAGGTGGAAGAAGGAAAAAAGCAGATGTTTGAAATATTAGGCCTATCCAGGCAGGTCAATATTTGCAGATTACACTAAATGAATCGACTTTCATGTAACTTTGATAAAAAAAACTTCAGTGACCGTGCACGACACTCGGTGTGCCGTGAACGCCGTGAAAATAAAATTGGGTTTTGCTTACGTCATGACTCGGAAAAAGGGGCGTGTCTTGTAATTTGACTGACATGCAGTAGCCTACGGTAATTATGATTTTCAGAATTGAGATGATTTTTGGTTTTCTCTCAAATTACGGGTGAAAATAGCGTCATTATCCAATTGAATATATTCCCAGGGTGTCCTTCAAGTGATCACTTAGGGCCTACAGTAGTCACAAAGTCTTCCTAATCAAAAACCCCTACAACAACCTTGATGAGTTCATGCTTGATATCCACACCCAACTTCAACAACCTTCTCATTCTGTCTGCTACCATCCAGTGTACTCTTGACTTCTCTATTGGCCCTAAAATGAAGCTTTCTACAAATACATTAGACTCTGAACCCTTGATCACATTTTTTCAACTATTAGTAGTTCTTAGTTTTCAATCTTTTCAAATTATTAATCTATTCCATTCCATTTTAATTCATTAGTTCTTCTTTTTACTAGGGCCTATTGTTATAACTACTATAGGCCTACTCATTTAGCCTCAATTTCTCAGACAAAACCAATTCTATTAGGCCTACTATGTAACCGGAACTAATCTACGATGAATAAAGAATACATAGCCACTCGCTTCATGTGATCCGGGAGGCAAGGGGTTTACGGACCCGGTTCGATCCCCGCCGCCGCCTACCTTCATAGGGGTTTTTCGTGATTTCCCCATGTAGTCTAGGCTAATGCCGTGATGGTTCCCACAATCTAGGCCACGACCGCTTCCTTCACAATAGGCCTATCCTTCCCATTACCCAAGAAACCTTCATAGCATCATCCCATCATCTAATTCATCATCCATCCGATGCCAATAGATTTTCGCTATCATTACAGTGCGTCGTTAAAACTATTATAAAAATAAATAAGGCCCCAGGATTGTAATCAAGTGCTTGCTAACTTTGGGCGTAAAGACAACCAGGAATATAGGGAGGCTATTATGATAACTTATAGAGTTATGGGTTCCAATCAGACTCTTCCACGTACGCCTACCTGATAGGTGTTGAACCCCTTGACACAAGACTAAATGCCAAACCTAGGCTAGGCCTATTATTATTGAAACTCTTACAGTTGCAAATAAATGCGCGGTGGCAAGTTCCCTATCTATCCTATCCTATCGCCTCCCTAACCTTCTGACGGAATAGCTTCAACCCTACTTCCTCCCCCCTCAAATATACTTCTACTAAGCCCATTCCAATCCCTACCTGTCCTACTCCAATCCCTATGTGGTCTGCTTCAATTCTCGAGAAACCTCTTACCTCTGATTTCGCTGTATTTGAGGGGGTGGAATCCAGGGTGTCTCCGTCTCCATTGAAGTTCCCTCAGCTGCTCGTGAAGTCTCCTCATCGGATAGACGGGCCGACGCTTAGATATTCCTACCCATATGCGCGCTGTGTAGCTTGCTGAGGAACCATCTCCATGTTTGCTTGCAATGTCATCAGCCTGTCAAGACATCATTTACATAATATAGATGCATTTTATTTTTTAAGGTAACATCAAACATTGAGGTATAATCAATGTTCCCCTATAACGCTAAGGATGAAATTGGGGTGAAAATAGCGTCATAATCCATTTGAATCTATTCCCAGGGTTGACATGTCCTTCAAGTGATAGTCACTAAGTCTTCCTAATCCAAAACCTCTACTACAACCTTGTTGAGTTCATACTTGATATCCACACCAAACTTCACTAACCTTCTCATTCTGTCTGCTACCATCCAGTGTACTCCCAACTTCTCTATTGGCCCTAAAATGAAGCTTTCTACAAATACATTAGACTCTAAACCCTTGATCATATTTTTTCAACTACAGTGAAACCTCTATGCATCGTTCCCGGATCCATCGTTCTCCTGGGTGTATCATTCATTTTTCTCACCCCACTCTTATAAATAGTCAATGATAAATTTTCCTGGATGGATCGTTTTCCTGCATGGATGGTTTTATTTTTCTGGTCCCTTGAAAAATGATGGATAGAGGTTTCACTGTATTAGTAGTTCTTAGTTTTCAATCTTTTCAAATTATCTATCTATTTTATTTTATTAACATTCTTTCTATTATTATTGTCATCACTACAGTACTATAATCATCTTATATTTAGCTTTAGGTTATTTGACAATCCTATTACTACGCCTATGATGAATGAGGAATACAATGCAACGTATCGGAATGAGGCCCCAGAACTGTAATCAAGTGCTCGCTATCATCAACATTAGGTCTACAGACACCCAGGAATATACGTGGGCTAGCCTATTATTATAACTTTTTTCAACTCATTATTTTTATAACTCAAGTCGCTTTTATTGACTCGTGCGCGTCGATATTCATCTTATCTTCAAAGTTTTATATTTGGCAACGTAGGGTTGCCGGTCTTGTTTTTCTCATTTACGCCTACTATAAAATAAGAAATTACCGGAACAATGTTATATTTGATCCAATTACCAATCAGGACAGCACTAAGAAATTTTAGCTTAGGCCTATTTGTAATACTTCCCTACCTTGAACGTTAATGAATGGTAGAACTTCAACAGTGCAATACAATCCTCGTTCCCTCGTCTTAATATTACAACAAATTAGGCTACTATAGAGTCATTTGATGTCATGAGAAGATTTCCATAGTTTGAAGACAAATGAATTGTCCATCCTCACGTCTCAAATTTGATTTTGAGGTTATCTTAAAAAGTAACCCCTTGTACTGTTGTACGTTCGGTCGGAGCGGGCAGTAGCAGCAGTCTGGTTGGCAGTAGGCCTACTCGCGTGCAGCGTGTCAAAAGTTCAAGCAAGTTGGAGTCTCTACCCGCCAAACGCGAGCTAGCACCTGACGCGGCAAATGCCAGAAACAAGATGGCCGACTGGTCAGCGCGCCTGTTGCTTGTACCGCGTCGCTCTCAATGCGAGTCAGTAAAAGCGGCATTATTCTAACTCATTAATATTCTAACTCATTATTTCAACTTATTATAAATCCAACCCGGACTCTTTCACATACAGTAGCTAATAGTGATAGGCGTTGGACTCACGACACAAGACTGAATGCTAAAACCAGGCTAGGCCTATATAGTCTGGTTCAAGTCACGAGAAACTTCTTACCAGTACCGCTAATTCTGCTCATCTGAATTTGAGGGGGTGGAATCCAGGGTGTCTCCGTCTTCATTAAAGTTCCCTCAGCTGCTTGTGACGTCTCGTCATCGGGTAGACGGGCTGACGCCTAGATGCTCCTACCCACATGGGCGCTGAGTGGCTTGCTGAGGACCATCTCCATGTTGAAGGTTTGCTCGCAATGCCATCAGCCTGTCAAGACATCGTTTACATTTATAGATGCCATTTTAAGAACAATATTGTTACGAACATAATATTTTGCACACATAACTTGCTACGTATTACAAAATCAATGACCTAGTCTAGATCTAGGCTATTGATTGACAATCAATACTGAGCCCTAGAGTACAAAAGACTGATTCAAATGTATTAGGGCCTATGCCCATTACTTCCCATCTGGGACTCCACTTAACTAGGTAGGGGCTTGTATGATCTGAGAGCAAAGGGCCTGGCTATGCACTACCACTGAGGCACTACCATCGAGCAACGGCCCATACGTCACTAGGACGACGGGCATCTCACGTCGAGGCGGACCGGCATTCACTTTCACGACACGTTTAGGTTTATTCAAGTCCTAATGACTTGTGGCCAAATGCTTGGTCCGTGTTTCAAGATGGGTCGAGCGATGCTCTGAATAGAGGACACGATAAGTGGCCGGCAAATCAGTCCACTCCCACAAGCGATAGTCCTCATCGGCACTACCGGTACCAAGTTCGTAACAATTGAGTCTATAAACTCAATGGACCCAGGGTCCTGGACCTAACACAATGGCCAAGGTGGAGGCCCTATTCTTAGGCCTAGGCCTATTGAAGGATGTGAGGGGGTGGCAAAGGCCCTGAATTCAAAGACCTAGACCATAGAGTAGATGAACTAAATAGCTCAGTCTAGGACTAGTTTGAAGTAACAAATTTAATGCCTAGGCCTCAGCCAACGTCAAATCGCAAGCTAAGCCTAAGTAAGCCTAAGCCAAAGCCTATAAGTAGGCCTAGGCCCTACGCTTCCTCGTGTCCATTAGTCCTAGGGGGCCTACCACGCTATCAATTTTAGGACTTACCTTGTTATGCTCAGTAAAAGCGTCCTGATATCCCCCGGGCATAGTTGAACACTTCAACCAATTCAGATGATGCAGTATTTCAGTATTTTATAGTATAATATTATATTTATTTTATGATTAATTACCGGCACGAGAAATACCTGCACAATCAGCCCGGAAATGCCGAAGTTAAAGGCCTAATTCTGACTTTCTTCAGAAGTTGATGAAACGAACAGAGAAGGCTGTGAGCTACCCACAGCTGTTTATCTACCAACATGATAAAATCTACGACGATTCTATTCCCACCGACTCACGAGCGTACTATTCCCACGAGCAGTTGGTCGGGTTGTAAATTAAATAAATCTGTTACGAGAAACCGGCAAGACTTATGAAAATGAAATTATTTAGGAACATGCTCCGTAGTATGAAGATTAACAATGACGAGATTATAAACATGCCTACTACAAAAAAGTCACTCTTGTGGATTGATGTCCAAATTTTAATTTTCCCATTTTTTGATGATTTTAGTAATTTTTTATCGATGATTATAAAATGAGAATGTTTAGATGAGCGTAGCGAAGATTTTCACTGAACTCTTACGGAACTTTGTCTGTGCGTTTTTTTTTTTTTTTTTTTGTAAGCACTGCACAGGTCGCAGGGTTTGACCGATCGACACGAAACTTTTTTTTTATATGCAAACTTATCCAACTTGGAACTGTATAGTTTTGAGGTCTAATCGGTTGGACCATTTTTGAGAAACATCATTTAGAAGTTTCTAAAAACCCCACAAGATTTGGCTGAGCGGAAAAAATTGAAAAATTAAATCTCTTCAATATGATTCAAATTTTCCACAAATGTGAACACAAGAATAATATACATGAATAAAAATTTGGTTTGGGTTTAGATATGTAATAATAGCACTTAAGGTGTGAGAAGGTAATATTTATATCAATTTTATCAATGGGTTCCTGCCAGTTTCTATTTCTTACTCTTCTTCACTACTACTATCCTCTGCTTCTTCTTCTCTTCCTACGAGTTCCCTACACCATTCTCTATCTTCCCACCATCTCTCATCTACCACTTCCTCCCATTTTTCTCCTCGGTTGACTACCCCACACTTTACTCCCTCCTGCCACCTTTCTCTTGGTCTTCCGACTTTTTCCTTAGCTTTCATTTTTTTTTTTTTTTTTTTTTTTATATTGGGTTTAACGACGCACTGTTATGACAGCGCAGATCTAATGGCGTCGGATGGATGATCAATGAGATGATGGGATGATGAGATGAAGGTTCTTGGGTAATGGGAAGGATAGTGGGAAGGAAGCGGTCATGGCCGACTTATTGTAGGAACCGTCACAGCATTAGCCTGGACTACAGAGGGAAACCATGAAAAACCTCTGTAAAGACGGTCAGCGGCGGGGATCGAACTGGGTTCGGAATTCCCCTCGCCTGCCGGATCACATGAAGCAAGCGTGCTAACCACTACGCTGCATGTGCCGGTCCTTAGCTTTCATTGTTTTCTGCGTTTTCATTGCAGTGATGAAATATAGAACCCCACTCTATCCGAAATCTCGTCTTCCAGTCTTGACTTTGAGCCGTTCACATGGGCGTCGACAGCGGGGGTGCACTTGCCCCCCCCCCCCCCTTCTGGGACAAGGAAGAAATTCATTTGAATAATTGATTTTTTTTTTTTTTTTTAAACAATGATGTCTTTCAAAACTTTGTTGGTACCGACTGTACCGGTGACATATTTTAACATGTCTTGTTACGCGGGTGGTCATGAGTCTGATGTGACTGGGGTGAGTAGGCGATGGCTATGCCTTCGCCGACTGCCGAATATGATTTATTGGGCTATTATTATTTCCTGGAAATTTTGATATTGGGTATCACACAGACCAATCAGGTTATAATAACTCATTTTGGCTATTTTGTATGATTAAATATTTAAAAAGATGAATAGGATAAACTACTTGCATGGAATTCAACCAATTCTACATTATCTGTCTTCTTTCTCTATAAAAATCAAAAGCTAATTAAATAGTCACAAAACCTCCCAAAACACCATAAAACGATAGAATTTTAAAGAATCCCCTTCGGGAAGACCTCTCCCCCACTCCCATTGGGACTTGTGCATTTTCGAATTTGGGATATTTTGCCCCCCCCTCCCCCCTTAAATTGCTTCCTACCGACGCCCATAGCCGTTCACACGAAGCAGTCGAATATTGGCATTACAGTGCGTCATGTGAACGGGCCACTAACTGTGAACAATCAAGGAGCCGAACCCTCCCGAACGCATCCGTAGTGTGGCGCGCGACCCGCTCATCTACAAACTGCCGTCGGTGGCTCGATTGGGAACGCGTGTACTGGACTGTCAGTCTTTACAGAACCCTAATGTAATTGATGAATGAAGTATAAACGGGGAGTTGTGGTTCTTGTTAATCCGTCATTATTTAACTTGGGATTGGGAGTGCAATATAATAAGTTCTCCTCAATCTTGCATCAAAAACTGATTATTTTCAGAAAGTCGTCATTATACCACATAATACAAGGTACTTTGAGGTTAAATAGTGTAGGCCACTCTCATTGGCTTTCCTTCAGATGATTGATTTCGGTGTTGGTGTGATCCTGCCCTCAGCTGGTACAGGAGAGAGAATGGGCTGTTCAACGCCTAAACAATATACCAGAGTAATGGTATGTAGGAGCTCACGACTGCCATTAATTATAATATCTATACCATTAACCTAAGTCATTAAATTTTAAGTTTTCTTTAAGTAATATTTTTTGTCCTTTACCATTTCTTAGTTATTATATTATTATATTATATCTATTTTTCTTTATTTTTTATCTTATTGTTTTTTCACTACTATTATTATACAAGGTTATATGGTAGAGCAGTCCCTGTAAGTCAGCTTGCCTACTTTCATACTGAATATCACCTTTTTTGTAGATAGCATATGTACCATATTATTGTATCCATGCTATACCTCAAAAATGAAGTCTGTTTTATTATAATTATTATTTTTAGGAAGATTTGATGACTGAAGATTTTATGGTAAGGTCATTTTGAGAGAAATAAGTAAAATACATGTAGGTATAATTTCCATTTTTGTTTACGTTCATTGTGTATTTGTACTCGATTCTATTACGATACCAAAGTATTTGATTTTATATATACGGTAATTAGGGGCCTATGTGATTTTTTCTGATTTTTTTCCTCTTGACCTGAGGGTTAGTTGGTTTATGCATATTTTCTTATGTTGACAAACCATGAAATAAATAAAAATAAATCAATCATGATCCACATTACAAGGATTTTTGAATAGAGGAAACTCAACATTTCATGTGTTACAGGTTCAAAAGTTAAACGTACAGCATGGAAAGTTTCATAATGCCTTCATTTACACAGCAAATAGCATAGGGCCCACCATTAATATCGTTCCGGTACTTATTTATTTGTTACTGTAGGCTACTTGATAATGCACTCATCAAATATACGGGACAATTTATAACAAAATCGAATACGGGATAAAAACATTTAGGCCTATTGGTTAAATTGAAAGTAGCAATTGATGCATATTTTGATTTAGACCCTATACCGTATTTTAGGAAATAGATTGTAGTTTGCAATTATAACTAGTCCTACTTGTTGCAAACGATATCTCAGCCATATGCAATATAATAGGATGGGATTTGGTTAAATCATAAAAGTTTTGTCTCAACCAGGATGCAAAAACCTGGGACCTTTGAAGTTTAGGGACATTGAGGAGTTGGCCCTACACATATTATGTATTATTTATAAATTATGTTGATTGGACATTTGTAAATATTCAACTATTTTGTTATAGGAGTAATATTTCAGCTTCCATTCCTAGGGCGTTTTAGAGATTAGGGACAAATCCATGTAATTTCATGTACGACCTTCTGGCTATTATAGCCAGTACATGTCAATAATTTTGACCAATAAATCAAAGTCTTGTCATGAAATGTACACTGTAAATTCTTTTCTTAGGAAAAACCTCTATTTGCCCTTGCATTAGAGACATTTAATAGCTGTCCATGGGTCAAGAAAATTGTCTTAGTTGCTGATAATCCTGAGCACGCTAGAAGTTTACTAACAGAATCTGGTTTAAATCAAGACAAGTTGGTGGTTGTCAGAGGTGAATCAACAAGACACCGTTCAATTCGATCTGGCATTCGAGAATTACAGGAAAATGGTTAGTTGGTAGTAAAATAATTTTGATGTACCAAATTCTAATGTATTATTTAATTATAACGTTATTTGTTCTCCAATGCTACCAAATATATATTCTGGTACTAGCAGTTGACGCTGACCATAACATCTCCATTGTAGGTGAAGATTTAAGAGTAGTTGTTGTCCATGACGCAGTAAGGCCATTTGTTCCTCGGGCATTGGTTGAAGAGCTGGTGCTAGCCGCTGATAAGTGGGGTGCAGCAGGCGCTACAAGGCCATTGGTTTCTACCGTCCTCGCTGCCGATTCTGAAGGTTTCTTGCAAAACAGTTTGGAAAGAAGTCGACATTTGGCCAGTGAAACGCCTCAGGCATTCCAAATTGACATTCTTTCGACTGCATATGATCAGGTAGGCTTTTATATCCAGCATTAATACCCAATATGTTCAGAAATTATATTACGGGTACCTCAATCTCTTCATAAAATGCTTTCATTGTATTTTATGAACATTTGAAAGAAATAACAACTAGGCCTATGTAGCTTAATTGGACTAACAAAGCTAAGGAGAAAATTTTCCCAATATATTATAGGTATGAAAATATATATGGTAATAAATTGGATCTAAAAATCAGATCAGTTGAAATGAGTGTATTTTAGATGGGAATAGCCCAAGGCTAGATATATGATTTGTGTTAGATGGGAAACGAAGACCAGCAGCTTACCTCGCAAGATGAGTCAAACAACACGTCACGTAAGCCCTTGAAAGAAAACACATCCACACACACTCAATTATATATACACACACATATATATATATATATATATATATATATATATATCTATGTCTATATATATATCTATATCTCTATATCTCTCTCTCTCTCTCTCTCTCTCTCTCTCTCTCTCTATATATATATATATATATACATATATATATATATATACGATGAGTTGCGAGACTCATCTCGCAAGGTAAGCTGTTGGTCTTTTCTTCCTTTCAACATAATTGTAAAGGATTAGTGAGTAAAATGTATGTCAATTGAGAGGAGACCGCTGTACACTGAGTTTTTTTATTCAGTGCTCGGAAGAAGATTTGGACCACGGCACGGAATGTTTACAATTGGCTCTAAGGTACGCGGGCGTAAAAGCTAGGCTAATCCCCGGACCATCAGACCTGTGGAAAGTGACGTATCCAAAAGATATCTACACGGCCATCGGTTGTTTGAAAGGTGAAGTTCTGCGTCTCCTTCTTGCTTTTCCGTTCATCTACATTTTTATGAATTGATAATTGAATAGTTGAATTGTGCTTCTAGAGAAAACTAGCCGGGTATGTATCATTGCGGCAGAAGAAAATGACTTGATGCGGTTATTAGCTGAAAGTTTGAGAACGAAGGTAGCAAGAGTCACCTTCATCACAAACATATTGAAAGAAACATTCAATATCTTCGTTGTTTTTCATGTTAAAGAGATTGCTCAAGAGTTTGACCTAACAACACTACCTGTGATGGATGTTGATAAGCTGGTAAGAAACCCTATGCTCAACATAATTCATATACATTCATTACTATTCATACTCATTCATTACTATTCATATATTATATTAATCTTTATCAAGATCTCTGCCCACCTACATCTGGGTTGCCCAACAACACAGTATAGCAATTTAAGCAATTTAAGCAATAGTAAGCAATTTAAAATTAAGAATAGATTGAAATGGAACTTGAATATATAAAGCAACTACACATACATTTTTCAAATATGAAAGAATGATACAAAATAAGAGAAGATAAGGACTTAAAACAGGAATTTGAGCAATGATGAAAGAATGAAGCTAATTTGAGACTAAAACAATTATGCTAATTTTGACTTGGCCTCATATAAACGAGCTGTTGGTGGGTCATTGCGCAACATCAAAAATGAATGATCTCCAAGAATAATAATCGAATCTAGTAGTACGCTCACAACTATTTAATTCATTATAAAACTTCCAAGTACCTTATCACTGTCAATATTATTCAAGTCCTGTGACGGGACTAAATAAGGATTAAAGTCCTTGGCAGATATGTAGAGGTACCCACGTAGAATGAATTTTATGATCTATATACTGAACTGATGTGTTGTATCTTTTATTCTCCATTTGATTGGTACATTGTATAACTATAGGATTCATAGTATGGTTCGTCAATGGTTACCCATAACCTGGCCCTCTAAGGGTTGAGGAGATTTGATTGATCCTTGTGTTCTGAGAATGATTTCGGTCCAGAAACTCAGTACGGATTAATTGTATGAGTTATTATTGTACCGTCTCACTAAATTCTTTCAAATTGTATCCGTCAGTTGAACATTTTGGAGGAATTCAAAATAGGCAAATATGTGCAATTATGTTGGTGGTTTTTGGGGAAACATCATTAGTAACTGGCATTACAGAAGAAAGGGATTAATATCTAAACATTAGAATGTTGTTCCCCAACATATGCCTTTGAGCACAATAATAATAAATATCAAATGTATAGAATACTATGTGGTGGCATAATTACTACCGGTAGTTAGTCTAATGCATCTGCAGGTAAAGTTTGGCTTCGACTAGTGCACGATGATAATTTTATACTAGACCAAGAGATTTTTAACCAGCTCACCAACCCTGAAAAAGTAATGCTATTATTTGAAATGAAATTGCAAATAAATGTCTAATATAATGCTCAACCCGTTGGTTTTAGGGCCTGATAGTCAACGTCGTTCAGCAGACAAGTGTCGAAATGATGAAAAACACCACAGTTTATGATGTGAATGTAAGGACCCGTAATCTAGCACAGAAATACAACCAGTACTGCAAAAGTGTTGTAACTATTCATTGTCACACTCAAGATGAAAAGAGTTTGGTTAATCTGGTAACTAGTCTTGTACTCTCAGACTATAGAACATTTTCTGGACAGACATTATATGTCTGAATCAATCTTCTACTTTCTCACACCAAGTTAATGCATACAACATGTTGCTAGGTTCTACATAAATTGGTTTACTATTCACGTTTCCCATTACGTATTATGACATAAATTGTATATAATATTGACCATGTAGAACTCGTTAATTTACTTGCACAAATAGTTGGATCACATAGATAACAGACTGACTTTCTCTATACATCACATACTTTTGCAATGTCTAGACCATAGTCACTTTTTCTACCACTAACTAAAAGACTAATAGTTGCCACAACACTCTTGAATAAATTGCATTGGCCCACCCAGAAATTAGGGACTAGATCTACACCTGTTTCCACATCAAGCAAAAGCTGCCTACAACGTGTCTGGAACTTGACTGATCTTCAAATATTTCATGTAAGCAAAGTTGATCATATTAAATTCACAGAACTGATACCATATATAGCCAACTTCATTTTATTTCAGTTACACTTGATAAAATGTCCCAAGCTATTGCAGTAACAAGCAATCATTAAAAGTAGGCATACAACAAAATGCAGCTAATAAATAAAAGGTAGATAGTTTGCAACAGACAAGTAGGCAACGCTGTGTTAAGAGCTATTACAACCTGCATGTAACCAGCAGTATTACAGCTGGACCAGATTACTGTACATCTTGAAACAAGTCTTCAATTCTCTAAGTCTACATTATTCCTTCACCATTAAATTCCTACACTATTGCATAATTTTAGTTTTCCCTCTCTATACACATGCCCAATATTTAATTTTTTATATGTAAATAATACCCATTTTATAAGTCTTAGTTCTTGGAAAAAACACACTGAATGTAGTGTACCTCCCCCTCCATATTCAACTGACCAGTTCAACATTTCCACAAAGTTCAACAAATTATTATGGTTCCAGGCTCAGTTGAGGCACTCACAAGCAAGGCACAGGAGGTGCAGTCTGGTACGATAGAACTCGTGAACTAACAGGTCATCGTTTGCAACAGCATAGGACTAAACTGATTGGTCAGGAGAAACGGTTGCTCCCAACTCTATGCACAGTATGCACATTTATGTATGTATACATATATATCTACAGCAATTAAAGTGATTAGGCTTTCAAGTCGTCGGGGTTGAAACTACCCTTGGCCCTGCGCAGGATCGAGTCCTTTGTTGGATCGTAGGGATGGTCTTTCGATGGAATCTCCAGAACAGCCGGGATCGGTTGAGTGTGGCCGTCAATGACATGGCGAATCATCTCGGCTATGTTCTGGTTGATCAGTATAATATCTATGTCTTCTCGTTTGAGGAACCGCTTGAAACACTCTTCCAGTTCGCTAACACTAGTGCCTAAAAAGTACACAAGGTGAAGTCAATGAATATTAAATTTATGTCCACATCTGCCCCAACATGGATTCAAAAGTACCCCTTACCTCAAAATGAGTTCTATCCAATTGTTTGCGTATGGTACTGTGGTCAAATATATGAGGTGATCAACACCATTAATTCCAAGGTATTTTATCAAGGATTCAATGTAGTACACACAAATTGTACCGGTATACTAATACTTTATTTGAGGTATAAGCCGACAAACGCAAGTAGTAATATTTAGATTATGTGCTCCAAAACACAATACAGCAAAGAACTTTCGATGACAATTCCCAATCGAGCCAAAACTTTTAAGGCAGTTGTAGTATGTTGAGAATTTTTGGAGAATTATCCCAAATACTGGAGTGAGATATTTGACTTGTCCACATATGCCCCCTTCTAAACTCCCAAATCAGAGCAACGTCTGACAATTTCATTATACCGTGTATGTAAGCCTTGACTGTAATACACTACGTGAAATTTCACTTACTTTTGTCGACTACCATAAAGTTGGACTGTCTGTTCTTGTTCATTTCCCCCACTCCTCCCAACAGGAAGCCAACGCACGTGTCCTATAAAAACGGAATTATCTCGATCAAGCCAAATATGAAGATTGGAGTCAACACTTTGAATTGTTAAATATTTTTCAGTCCCTATAAGTAAATGCATTGGATGTAAACAGGTGATGATGGATTTTGAATTGAACTTCATTGAAAAGTGTATGCCAACTGCCACTCATAACAGCCCGAAGCTTCAAGTGATTTACATGTTTCGAACTCATTTCAAGAAACATGCATATAATAACGATTTCAAACAAGTTTTTTTCATTTTTGCTATTCATTTAGGCCAGTGCAGTATTTCAACGGTCACATGACTTTATGGAACAGCCTATTTGGTATTGACATGGCAATTTACACTGGTCTTTTGATTGGAATCAAATACGTACCGGTATGCAAACAAACTATTAGGCCACACTTTCATTCCTTTCATTCCTTCCTCTCGTATGGTATACATTTCTGTGGGCCTCCACAAGCCAACCGTGTATTTATACTTCAAAAACAAGCTTTACGCGTAGTTGTCCTGACATAACTCGTGTCGACAACATCGACCAACGATATTACCACTTACCTCCAACCTGATTCTAACAGCCTGATAAATTGATTCTTTTTTTATGAAATGCAAGCAAAATATGTTCCTAGCATGACATAATAAATTGAGCTAAATATGTTTGTAAGAAGAACAAAAGGGCTGAAAAAACTTGCGCTTAATCCCATAAGAGCAAGACCCATGCGCCGCCATGCGATGAGAGACCGAGAAAATTAACTATTACCTGCATATACGACAAAATAACACAAACACCAGCTGCAAATCTGTATTATTACTGTAGGCCTATAAATGGAACTCTAAGACAATGCTTCCGCGATATGCCTATAAATATATCGGAAAATGAATGACATCTCAATTTTCATTATTAGTCACATGTACAAATATGTCAATTTCACCAGTGAAATGTGTATCAACAAAATTATCTAAAAGGGCGCCAAACACACAATAATGTGCCCCCCCCCCCCCCCTCCCCCCGGCTACGCCACGGCGTACACCGCCACTTCCTCAAATGGTTCACCCAAACCTACTAGAAAACGTCACTTCCCCGAATAAATTTCACAAAATAGCAGTGTTTGATGTTCTTTACATTGACCATGCATAATTCCCAACCTTGACTTTAACATTGATCCTTACTAATTGTAATGTCTGTGTCTTCTTATATTATTTCCTCAATTTTAGTGTACCGTAACTTCAGCCTAATTTAAAAAAATGAAATATCCTATGCTTGTAGACTGGAATTGTACCAATCCAACGTTGAATAATAAAAACAATAACAACGAGGAATACAAGTCACATATTTTGGGAAGTTCAACAATAATAATTATCAAGAGTCTGTTCAAGTACCAGTATTTTATCTTTGTCAAGTGAGCCTTTACATAGACACCGCTGGCCACTATTAGCATATGGTACTCGAGGTCATTGATTTTGTAACTTATTGAATCCACGAGCAATTCAAAAAAATTAGGTAACGCCCACCCATCAAACTGGCAACTGTCTTGCAGAAAAGCACGTCCCCATCCTCGGAACTGGCATAACAGAATATTAAACAGAATATTAACCCCATTCGGCTGCTACAAAGGGCCACATAATGCTGTCTGAGGTTCATTCTACAGTTAAGAGACATTATACGTGTTGACTTGGGAGTATAATATGTGTGGTTGCACTGCTTGCAGATATGTTTTGCCAATGTTAAAAGCTAAGCTTTACTTCCTGTTATGTACATAGAACAACAGACTAACAGTGCATGTTGGCTGTGCCATTGTTTACAGATTGTTCATTTTCACAGACATCTAGCACAGGCCAACCCTAGTGAAAGAATCTCTTTGTGTACGCCTATGCATAAGGCTACACCTATGGTCTAAGGATAGGCCTCGACTTACACCAACAATACTGTATGACTTATGTTAACTCAATTAATATTTTCAAATGTATACCTCATCTCCTATGACAGCAAGTAGTTTGCTTTTTTGAGCTGCTTGAAGTGCCATGGCGCAAGTATTACGATAAATACACTTCTTTCTGTACTCAAATAGTCTTTAGCGCTGTTTATGAATATCAGCTGACTCCTAGTTGTCTCGTGACTCGTGACTAGAGCGGGTGGTCGTGACACAAACGGGTCGGAAACCATTTGACTGTCGGCTGGATAGGTAAAAGTACTTCCGTTTGAGATTAGTTCGATCTTTTGGTTGAGAAAAAGAGAATTGTCCTGACCCTTAACCTTGTTGATCAAACACCGTCTTCACAATTGAATGCGATCAGAGGTAAAAAGTGGCCTGTAACATGACTGCGCATGTGCACCAGGGGCGCTAGCCAAATGACTTCCGACCCGCTCATGTCGACTGATTGAAAGGCGACACAGGTGGTTATTCGCTCAATCATGGTTCGATGATGGGGAGAACGAAGGCTAGGTATTCTCCTACTACAGGACGGCCAGACGTCCCGGTTTTCCTTGTTTTGAACTTTCTGTCCCGGCGACCCGAGAAATGTTTTGGGGACTGTCAAATGAACCAGTTTTATGAAAGTGGAAGATGATTATATTATATTACATATATATAATTGGTCATAACTGTTCATACATCAAAATTCTCCTCCTAATACTTCATTTCTATTTTTGAATTTCAAAAACTGCTATTGATAGTTATTTCGTGAAATTTCAGAGAGTTTCATTTCATTCATGTAATTAATTTCTGTATTACTTGATGTAATGAAGAAATACAATATTATTCCGTTCTAATCCAAATCCGTTGTTTGGCCCGCGAACCGCTCATGTCGAAAGTCCAAGTATTGGGTGCCTTGCATTTTACAAACGCGATTTCTCCGTCTCATCATCTCCACATTGTAATTAGACACCACTTTTCAATTACCTGTGTCATTTGTTGCATTTTGTGTTGTACTTATGTACGGCTATTTTCAAGTTCAGTTCTAGTTTTAGTTTGTATCAATCTGATGTATCCTATTTTATAGGCCTACTATGTATGAATCTCATGGAGAATAATACATAAATAAATATCTGTATTGTGAGTGAGAGCGATTATTCAGGTTTAATTATGAGGACATGAAAGTTGTTTTTAACAAAATTTTGGGTAAAGAATGGATTGCCATACTTGAGAAGGCTTGTTGAATCACTTTTTTAAATTTTACCTAAATTCTATTCATACTAAGCCTATATCACTCTTGTATGGGTTCTATCCCACTAGATATAGAGTGGTTTGCAATTACCATATAGAAAATAATAGTCATGATTTTTTATTAGTTTCAATTAATAGAATACATTTCACACCTTACCTAATGTATCGAATCTGTTAGAAGATATTAACATGAATTCTACTGATTAAATTATCTTCTAGTTCATATTACATTACTTTGGCTATGCATATTTGTAGGCCTATTAATGGTTGGTGTCTTTTATACTTTTTCATTTTTAACTGACTATGTGAATATGTAATTGTAAATGTGTGTTACATACAACAGAATGAATGATTGTTTATGTGAATTTGAATGATTGTATGATTGTTGTTAACTGTGTGATTGTATTGAAATTATCAATTGACTGGCTATACTTGTTACATTATGAAACATTGACATGTATAGAAACTTGATATGAATAAAAAAAATGATATTAATAATAACATATATATTTTTGAATATAAGACCTAGCATCCTATGCCATAGTATGCCACATACTTCAATTGTATTTTTAATCAAATTTGCACAATTTAAAAACTACCTGCACGGTCTTTTAGCTAAGTTTCTCCATAATTCTGTTTGCCGTATACTCTGAATCGATCTCATCATCAATTGACACAATTTAAAAGATGCCTGCAGGGGTATAGCGAACTTCCTACACCATTATGTTTGCCGTGTACTCATAGTTCAATTTTTTCATCAATTTATACAATTTAAATTTCCCTGCAGGGCTTATACCTAACTTCCTACATCATTATGTTTGCCGCGTACTGAGGTTCGAATTTTAATCAATTACACGCTCCCTGCAAGGATTCATAGCCAACTTCCAACATCATCATGTTTGTCGCGTACACCGGTTCGAATTTTAATAAATTTACACGCTCCCTGCCGGGGCTTATAGCTCTTCCCACACATTATGTTTGCCGTGTACACTAGTTCGAGTTTTTCATCAATTTATAATTTTATACAAATTAAAATCTCTGCACGGGCTTGGCTTATAGCTAACTTCCTAGATCATTATGTTTGCCATGTACTCCAGTTCAAATTTTAAGCAATTTACATACTCCCTGCAGAGATTAATAGCTAACTTCCTACATATTATGTTTGCTGAGTAGGTACTCTAGTTCAATTTTCCCAATTTAAAACCTCCCTGCACGGGTTTATGGCCAACTTCCCAGATCATTATGTTTGCCGAGTACTCCAGTTTGAATTTTAATCATATTACACACTCCCTGCAGGGGTTTATAGCTATAACTTCCTACATGATATGTTTGCCGTGTACGCTGGTTCGATTTTTCCATCAATTTATACAATTTGAAAGCTCCCTGCACGGGTTCATAGCTAACTTTCATGTTTTCATGTTTTTCATGTTTACTTGCTCCCTACAGGGACTTATAGCTATACTTCCTACATATTATGTTTGCCGTGTACTCCAGCTCAAATTTTAATCAATTTACATTCTTGAAAAGGCTGCAATAATTCGTTGAATTACTCTTTAAATTTCACATCAAATTCATGTAACTCACTTTTTATCATTGACTTGTATGGATTCTATAGTTGTATGTAATATATGAAAAATATAGAAAATAATATAGTAATGATTTTGTATATCATACTTTATATGTATACATGTATATCATACGTATAATATGATATATATGATCAGGGGCGTCGGAACGTTTTGAAAGTTGGGGGGGGGGGGTAAACTCAACAATTGCGACCCGCGGAGGAAGGAAGTATGGCATACCACATATTCAATAATTAATAATTTTATATATATTTATTTATATATATTTTATAAATTTGAATTAATAATAATTCAATAATTTTTTTCTTCTGTCCTGAAAAATACTCAAAGACGGGGGGGGGGGGGTTCTCAGTTTGTAAAAGAAAATGCCATATAAGAACAGTTGTACAAAGGCCAGTTAATGCGAAGCCTATGACCCGCAGGGGGGAAGAATTACCCTTTCTGACCCCGCAGGGAATTTTTTTAAATTACCCCTTTTTTGACACGATTTAACGTGTTTCAGATGACGAAATTGATTGTTTTGAAGAACTAGTGGTACCCAACTGATATTTGCCAATCATAGTTATTGTATCTGCATGGTCGTTCTGGCTCATTTTAGCGCCACGGGCAAGGACTCAATTGTGAGCCCCAAAATCTGTATGCACATAGTGAAAGTGAATGCAAGTGTGGGAGGAATCAAGCCCCGTAGGTACATTTTCGAAAATTTATCTTTTTAAATACGATTCTACGGGTTTGGGAATTACACGAAATTTCTGGAATTCATGAATTCTTCAGTGTGATAAGGAAGCTAGTTTTGCTGAATGGCTGATCCAAGAAAATAAAACGCTAAATTAATCCATCATTCGATTACAATGCAGTTCGAATGATAACATTTACTCCACCCAATAATGCATAAGTAAAATAGAATATGATTTATGCAATATAATTGTTAATAGGATGTCACAAATGTGTGCCGATAACGCCCCTTAAATTTGACGCCTCTGGCAGTCACGCTCTTTGCCCACCCCTAGAAATGACCCTTATTGGAAGTTTTCTTTTTCCATTTCACTTTACTGTCATCGTTACGACTGTTGGAATTGTGGAAATTTACAAAAATTGTAATAAATAATTTACATCTGGAAGCATATAGTGTTGCTTGTTGATTTCTGCTAACTTATAAACTACGTAACAGAGCTGTCATTTCGAAACAGCACATCAAATTTCTTTAAATAACACCTTTTTTAATAGGGTTCAACGTGTTTCAGATGAGATTTAGATGCCAAAATCAATTTACTTCTAGAACTGAATGTGCCCATCTAATTTTCTATGCAATGTGAAATATGAATCTATGTACGGTTTTATTCTATATACATCTTTCCTTCCTTCTCTTTTTTTTTCTTTCTTTCCTAAGCTCTTCCTCCTTTTTTCGTCTTTTCTATTTCTCGTCTTTTCAAATTGTGTCTTGCAAGACTTTTTTTCTTGCCCCCCTTGGCCAAAAGTTGGGAGGGGGGCAATGCACCACTTGCCCCCCCCCCCGTTCCAACGCCAGTGTATATGATACACATATAGTATTATATCATATCTTCTATGTGACCATAATTATGAGCATCTACAAAAAAAATTAATTTTATATATGAAGTGATGTGTTAAAATCTATTAGTAGGCCCTATATGACACGATTTTACCAACTAGAATCTGCAAGTTTAAAGTACATTACTTGTACGTTTCTTATTATTGTGTATGGTCGCATTTAGGCCTAGGCAACTGTCGAGGGCGGTAAGTTTTCGTGGGCGGCATTTTGCCAAAAGTTGTAGACTCTAATGTAGGCCTATTCTTTATATTTTGCAGAAACTTCTGCAAATGAGAAAATATAATTAACTGAAAATATTCAAGTATTCCAATTCTATTATCATGACAGAAAGAAAAAAATGTATTCATTTGGATCAGTCAATTAGTTGAATTTGCCTCATAAAGTAAGAAACCTAATTTTAGATATTTTGCTTAGTTTTCAAACACATAAAATCTTATTGGAAACCGGAAAATTTTTGAACATTTACCATGCGTGGCATAACTGGGAATCAGGCCCTTCAACTGTCTTGCCTTCCCCTTCATATCAGCTACTAGGCCTATATAGACTCAATCTTTGGTGTACTCTAGTTAATGAAACCTAATGTATTCCGTGATGCATTCCAAACTTTCCGCACTTATTTGCCCTATACTGTCTCAACTCTAGCTACTTGGTTACGCGATGAAATATCGACAAAGGAATTGATTAAAAATGCTGTAATACACCGTAATGGCCTTTTCATAACTTGAGATCTTTACATGAGACAATTGATTCATTTATATTATTGCCAGATGTTCATGTTTCATCACGTATTTCAAAACAATGCACTTTTTAAAGTATGAATGAATACATGGTATCAATTTATATCTATATATAAATACATGTATTATAGGTTGTATATATATATATATATATGGGTTTTTGTAAACGACCTTTCACCTATCATCACTTCGTTTCATTATCATATATATATATATATATATATATATATATATATATATATACACCAGCCTATACTAATTATATCTTGAATCAGTTTACCACAATCAGAAAAAAAAACTATTATACGTTCAAGGCAAGGGAAAGAGAATGCTACTCAAGCACACCCGGATATTGAGTGTGGTTTCAAATAGTAACAACTAGCGTAGAGATGAGCCACCCCGGTGGCTCAGTCAATTATCGCTAGCGGTAGAAACTGAAGTCATCGTCGAGCGTGGATTCAAGTCCCGCATAAGGCATGGGTTTTTGTGAACGACCTTTCAACTATCACCACTTCGTTTAATTATCACCCGCTCATTCGTATCCCCGTATAATCTAGCTGTTGATGGAGTCGTTAAGCAGCATTAAAAAAAAAGAGTTCAGCCGCAATAAGAATTCCAATTGACCGTCACTTCTTGCACCGTTGTACCTATCCTCTAACATTGACAGTTTTGCTTCGGACTACTTAGAAGGATCCAATCATCCCAATTGTAGGTATTTATCAACAGAGTTGGTGTATTTTTTTGGGAAAAAGATATGCTTATGAACATTAAGGACTTGACTACAGTACTTGATATTGTGTAAACATCCCAGGGTAAGGAAAGCCTGCCCTTGTCTCCAGCCGCACAAATAGGACCGCAGGCCTAGCCTAGTCAAAGTGCAAACATACATTCTGGTAGGCCTGGCTAATTAGAATCTTCGTTCAGGTGTTTCTGCAAGATGTTGTTGCTTGTTTCCAAAAGCATGGGCAAATGGTACGCAGATATCGCCCACGCTATACCTAAATCACATGGAAAGATAACAAATTTAGATAACAATTTAGTAGCATTGGGACATCGAACCATGTGTTTTACATGAATAACAGCTTTGCTAGATAATAAATTTTCATTTATTCGTAATGGGTCGTACCAAATGAAATGTCCTGTGTACGCCTATGGCCATTTCCAGATATTGGTGACACCAGGCTACTAGGATAGCTATTCTGCTAGATAGATGTTTGCTGTGCTTCCCAATCGTACTGCTTCAGTCACATTGTTGATACAGGATAGAACAGTTTCAGGTATGGATCAGATAAAATTACACTCAAAAATCACATTTTACTCTGATTTATATTTTCACATTTTGTGCTTGAATACACGGAATAAATATCTCCCCATTTAACCCAACTGTTGGTGGGGTCATTAAGCAAACAATAATCACGGAATAAATAAGAATTATACATAATCATTCATGGATAAAATGCAAACAATGTGTATATGGTAGAAGATATGGTACACGAATACAGTATTGAACTATCCCAGTAGACTACAGCGCCTTGCCTTCCTTCATATTACCGTTCAATCGAAGTTCTAACAAACAAATATTACGTAAGAGAAAAAAGATCATGTGCGCTTTTTCATCAAGATTCACAAAAATAGCTGTGGAAATACATAACATTATGCATAAAAATATACATATTAACCATTGTAATGCTAAAACATAGCCCTGATGGGTTTGATACAACAGTAATTCAGGAGAAGGGATCATTTTCGCCTCCAAGCATTGAACACTCAACACTGAAATCAACATACAGTATACCACAGTAAAACAGCAGTGGATTCAGAATCAATAATACATTATGGTAAAATTACAAACATTACGCAAAGTTACAAATTCATTTCGACACGAATAATTACATTTACAATATAATTTACATGTTTGATTATGAAAATAAAATAAAATCGTCAACATTTTGACAGCTAATTGTCTCTTAAATTCATCTGAAAATTCATTTTATTACCAGTAATACATTCAATATGATTATTTCGATTAATTATATATCTATTATGGGGCGGCCAGTCAATCAGTAGGCCATTCGTCTTGCTTCCACACCGAGTGATTCTATAAGCTCGCAATATACCAAGGAACGTGACTGCAGTGCGTCCGCAGCTTGCTAACGACGGTGCGTAGAGATTCAGTCCAATACACAATAATACCTTATTGCTCTTACAGAACATATACCAGACAGTAGTACAACAAAGGGTAGCTTTCCTTCTTCATTGGTCAACAATTGAAAAGCTCTGGTTTATGAAAATACCACTCTGAACATTCTTTCAATATTATTTTTTTATTTATAATTATTATAATTATTAATATTAATATTATTATTTTTTATTATTATGATTATTATTATCAAAAGATTGTGCCCACCATGCTATGGTCTCCCGTCTGTATGTCTGTCTCGCTGATACCAGGGGACCCCGATGGAATATAATATGCTTTATAAAAAGTTATTTCTTAATAAATCCACAACATATAACAGTTGAATAAATAAATATTATTTTATGGTGTAATACAATTATTACATAATGCGGAAAATGCAATGGCTTACATAGGAAGAAAATGCAGAATACAATGATGATGGGGACATCAACAACATTCCTATACAGGATATATATATATATATATATATATATATATATATAAATTATATAGGCCTATATGCAAAAAGATTTTTCGAATCATAAAAGTTTCGTCTCCACCAGGATCCGAACCCGGGACCTCTCATTCACCTGGTTTGGATCCTGATTGAGACAAAACTTTTTATGATTCAACAAATATATCCAACATATCTCGATTGTGGATCATTTCCAAAACGTTCAATTATATATACACACACACACACACACACACACACACACATATATGTATATATATATATATATATATATATATATATATATATATATATATATATATATATATATATATATATATATATATATGTGTGTGTGTTTGTATCCTATATATTAGGGCTGTGCGAATCCATGCATCTTCGAATTCGATTCCTGAACCTTATTCCGATTAGATTCGTCATAGTATTACAGATTTGCGTTGTCGAACGTATTTCGAATTTGGCGCCATTTCTCGCGCCAGTTTGTTCAAACATGGTTGGCTGGAAACGGGTTGGCCGGAACATGATTAGCTGGAACCAAGTTTGAATGCGATTGGCTTAGAGAGGAAATTGAATGTGATTGGTTAGAGGTGTACAACTACAAACCAAACTGTACTATTGAAGGCTGTGGGTCTCTGTGTAGGCAGTTGTTAACTCCACTTTTTTTGCAGTTTCGTAGTTTTTACAGTAAGTAAAAACCTGGTTGATATAAATGTAGACCAATAAACATGAATCACTGGGGTTTCAATTGAGGCATTATATAGGCACATCTTGAAAGCCTAACACGGTAGGCCTATGTGAGCTTGAAACAGGTCAATAGGCTTCGAGTTGTGGACACAGATCAACCCCAATTTTTTGTTCTCATGCTTTCTTATATTATTTGTATTCATATTTGTATTTTGTATTTTGTGAAAAATAATCACGTCAGAATACTGTTCGTAGGCCATAGGCCAGCCTACCTCGTCACATTATCTGAGTTTCAAACCCACACAATCTAATGCATTTATCGTACATTTAAAATTACGGATGGTAAATAGTAGGCCAATGTAGAAAAAAGCACCAATGCTAGAAATATAAAATGTAAGTGAGGTTTGGATTCACAAATCTTGCTCAATTTAAGATTCGATTCGGACTCAAAACCAGAAAATGAGGATTCGCACGGCATATATCTATGTTTGCTTCTCTCTGCAAGTCGCGTTGAGTCAATCTGTTACGACTTGTTCGTTGGGAGGTGTACGTACCACGGTTAAAATATACCACCAGGCTAGTGGGCAGGTTGCCACTAACAAACAACGTACGCATCTCTGTTGAACAATACGATCATTTACTTCTTTACAGTGATGTAAATGTCTTCCTTTATATTTGGTTGTAATTTATCAAGCTGGCGACGGGCTGTGACTCAGGCGTCTGTTTCCCCTCCTTTCAATCTCAGTCGAGCAAAGTCTTCGAATATAATGTCGTCCTCGTTATCTCCTCCTAGCACGCCGTCGCTGAAATAAAAGTTTATCTCCAGTAAGAATCAATCAAATGGAATACAACAATAGACGCATATATAATCAAAGAAAGGACATACATTACTTGGGTCTAGTGATGCTTACTGTTTTCTAGGTTGTACGGGGGAACGAATGATCAGATAGGTGATAACGAAACTATGAAGTGGAGTCAAAGGACGCCACGCCTTATGCGGGACTCGAACCCATGCCCGACGATGTAATAGTTTCTAAATCGGTGCCTTAATTGACTGAGCCACGGAGGGCGGCCTGGGTCCGGCATTTTAATGGAAAAGCACGGCCCCGAGATGATACCACCAAAGGTCATATAAGCCGTCTTTAAGCCACTTTCGAATGAATCTCTAGGTTCATGTTATTTCACAGAAAAGCGCTAGTTGTGCTTACATTTACAGAGTTCACTACAGAGTTCACTACTTGCCGACAAACTCCGAAGCAACATCTTCTACAAAACTCATAGACCTAATAACTCAAGATAAAACCATTTTTACAATAGAGTTTCAAAAATCTCCTGGATTTGCACTGCCAAGTAATTGTAGAGAAAAAAAAAGAAACAAAAAATGAACCTCAATTTTATTTAGTATATGAACGTAGGCAATCTTTGCTACGCTCATCCAATAAACTTCAAAAAGTTGGTTTTGACAAAAAATACCCTCTCCCATAATGGCAAGAAGTGTTATGCATGACTGCTGGCTACTGTGATCCATAGCAACGTTCCAAGAATACAAGTGGAAGGCAACTCGTTTGCAATTCAATTGGAACGGATTGTAATAGGTTTTCAAAATCTAAAACATGCTAGCAATTTTCACCATATGCACACTAAAATTCCGCTGCATACGTATGTGGATAAGTTCAATGCTACCCACACTATTCAACTAGCAATATGTTAGCAGTTAAAACATTAATATAATACCCATATATTCCAAGAGATGTACACACTGTCAGGTGAATACCGGTAGAATGAAAGCTAATGCAAGTTATATATTATGATGATTTGCCAGCCAGACTTTTCACGGGGGTACAGAATGCACCGGCAGCGATCATGGACGCCAGAAGGCAACAGCGCAAGAGGTAGTGCAAGGTACATTCAGCTGTATGAAAGTAATGTAAGGTAAGCATACGTGTCTAGCTGTATGAGATTGGTATCCACGGAGGCCTGGTGATCTCCGCCAGCCCCAGGGTCGTGAGAGGGCGAAGGCTTGGCAGTCACGGCCACCAGGTCCTCCTCGGGCTTCGGATGCATTAGGATGAAGGGCAGTTCGGCCACCAAATCCCTACAAACAAAACATCAATCACTAAACCTGCGATTCAAGGTTGTATTATATGTTGCTTGAATAGAACGAATGGTTGGTTGCATGCGCAGAAGACACATCATCAATCATCTGGTTTCAAACCAGAATTACCAGAGCGTTCAATGGCAGGGCACATAACCCAGCAGGAAATATTATGAAACGCCGAATTTTTAGATCAAGTTTCGTACGTTTCACATGCAGACCCATGTTTTAGTATACTAGTAAAGGGGAGTGTGACAATAACCATTTTGACTGTCCAGTTTGTTTTGTGCCTTGGACATACAAGTTATATTTTAGTTCAGCATTTCATTTGACATTTGCCTTGTGTTAGTCCACCAAGTCGCTTGTGACAATTCTATTATATAATATCAAATTTTCATCTAATCACACAAATTGTAGGCATCCACTTCACTAGTCGGCTTGGGTATTCCTTTAATTGTAAATTAAAATGATTACATAATTACAACTCCAGGAACCGCTGGCCCTACTTCCAAGAGGTTATCAATATCTACAGAATATTCACAGCCAAAATCAATCAGCTTGAACATTTACTTGCACACAAACCAGAGCCACATGAATATATCAACAAGCAGACAAATTTACAACTGGATATTCATCTTTATTGTACTTCAAACTGAAAACAAGTTGAAACGGAACAACCTGGACTGTTTACAAGCGGAATTAATATTAGAAAGGAATAATTTACAAACTACTCTGTTAGCTTGACAAGCGATTATTGTTCCAGCCTGTTACCGCTGTGCCTAATGCAAGCGGGTTTGGGTACGTACCCTCCTAGTGCACCAAGACAAAGTTTCACTTTGACTTTGTACTGTACGATTATTCCTAGATTTTCCCGTTGGGAAGGATCAGCAACTCTGGAACAGAACAGAACATTGCTGAAACTCCAATCACATTTAAATCCAACGAGCTCATACCAGCACCATGCAACCAGTGAACCAAGAGAAACTTCATAGTGGCAAACAATTACACAACTGTCATTTCAAATATTCTTTCAACTAATATTCAGTCTTGAAGTTTTGAAGAACTCAAGTTAATTATTTACTGATATGGTAGTGTATTTACTGTTCAAAATTCAAATAAACATTTGAAGATATTATGTACGTATAGACATGAAACATTAAATCAACAGATATCTTATCTAACTCAGCACAGATGCTTTGACAGCTTGCGCTTAGACAGCCACAATCACAAACCATAAGCATCTACGAAATGCAACGCAAAAAGAGTGTACTAAAAACCCAACGATAAGAAACTTGAACCAAATAAAGTCTTTTTTATACCTGTCTAAGCCAGCCAACCTTGTGATATTCATACAATTCAACAAGTATCTGACCACCAGTAAATGGACATCTACTTTTAGTTCACGCCCTAAAATACAGTAACTTGACGTGCAAAGCAAACCAGTGAAACCAGTGAAACCAGTTGACAAGTAACACGCATGTAACACCTAAGTAACACCTTGTGATATTCATAGGATTTAATAAGTATCAGACCACCAGTAAATAGACATTTACTTTTGGTTCACGCCCTAAAATACAGTAACTTGACGTGCAAAGCAAACCAGTGAAACTAGTTGACAAGTAGCACGCATCCAATAGTCAACGGCCGAGGCCAGCGAGGGTTGTGCAGTGGCATGCGTTCATGCAACAGGCTGGGCTACATACAAGGCTTCAGACCCACAGGCATAGCGCAGACCAGTTCCCTACGACTTGATGGACAACTTTCAGAACAGCTAATGTCAGGACTTGAAAACACGAATCTTTCACAATTTTCAGTCCAGCAGTTTCGAAAATCAGCTCACCCAAACCATCTACAAGCACTAAAAAAACTTGACTGGTTTTACAAGAAAAAAATTAGATAGGCCGTAGGATCCTAGATTTTAAAATAAAATTGAAAATGACAAAAAAATGAACGTTTGTTTCATCCTGTGACATATTCGTCTACAACATGTGGGCTACGTGATTGTAGGCCTACATATTATGAATATAAGAGCAGTTTGATGAGGCTGTCCTGATAACCTGATATCAGGAAGTATGAAGCATTCAAGGCTTGTCCCTGAGCTCCAGCCACATTAAACACCGACTACCGTTCAAACAGAAGACGGTACTCGGGTGGTTTCCCACGCATTTCATACAGCTATCGACCCAATTTAACAGTAGTAACAACCCGTTCTCAAGACAGCTTCAATATCGCATAGAGAAAAAATATAACATTGAAGGTTTTAATATTATTTCAACCATTTTACTATTTAGCAACCCATAAAGAATCGTTTGAAACCCAAAAATGATTTACAATCCGATTCTAGAACGAAAAACATTCTAGATCATAATAAAAGGCAAATATCATACAAGACATCACTACACTGTATCTCCTAAAGTTCAGCGCGCGCCGCTATAGCAATACAATGTACAACTCTATATTTGTACGTACAACCAGTGGATTGGTCACTGCTTTGTTTGTTGGTTACTGACCGGTGTTATTACCCACTAGGCTTGTCTTATATAATCACCAGTTAAAAGGTAAACTAAGATCAATACTAGACGGATGTTGATAGGCATAATGCCAACTCCGAAGAGAATTGAAAAATAAATTACCGGCACATGCAGCATAGTGGTCAACGCGCTTGCTTCATGTGATCTGGGAGGCGAGGGGTTTTCGGACCCGGTTCGATCCCCGCCGCCGTCCATCTTTACAGGGGTTTTTTGTGGTTTCCCTCTTTAGTCTAGGCTAATGCCGGGATGGTTCCCACAATATAGGCCACGACCGCTTCTTTCTCACTATCCTTCCCATTATGCAAGAAACCTTCATCTCATCATCCCATTAATCATTCATCCGACGCCATTAGAGCTAAGTCCTTCAACCCAATTAAAAAAAAAAAATGGAGAATTGAATAACTAGCTTTGATTACATGATTACAACATTCACCACTTGAAGAAAACCTATTACTCAACACTACATATAAACAATTACGGTGGCTATACGTCTGAGCTTATTATAGTAAAACTGCTTCGCACCAATAAGAGAAGTATTTATAAAATACTGTTGATCCATAATGAGCATTACCATTACATTACATATCAACTGTAGGCCTATCTACCGGCACGCGGTCATGTACAAATTAATGGCAAAAATATCGAGTGTTACTGTTGCATACAACTGATCCCTCCACAAACGTTATCATACAATTTGAGTCATTAGCATTTTCGATAAATATTTGACCAATTATAGGCCAAGATCTGCATATCAGCCTAGGGTGACTTTTGGACTCTAAATGTCGTGAATAGCCTCGGCTTATATTCAGGACAATATGGTTATGGTATCTGTACATTGTTTCAGCTTTTTATCAACAGGTCATACAGCACTTTATCAAATCTTTTCAAAGTCTAAAAAGATTCCATACATTCTCCCACCCAAGGCTGCAAGGCAGTAGCAGAAATATAAAAAATCTCACGTATTTGTGTACTTATTTGTTTTCTATCAACGGGCTCTTCAGAGTTAAAATCTCTACTTATCAACTTGGGTAAACTGTTTTTCTTTCTTTATCAAGTTATTAAAAAATAATCAGTGTTTCAAAACTTATTTCCACATGCATAAGTGGTCACATTAGCTCTCAAGTCGCTCTGTTGTCCTGGTTGTGGAGATCACAGCAAGAAAGGTCATCTCACTAAACTACAAGAGGAGAGATGCAAAGCTAGGAGCATGCACGCAGCTTGTTGCTTGCTCACCGCGGGACTCGACCAGCGAGGCTACGCAAGACAACGCGAGATCAGCTCACTACTCTAGACGAGAGATATGCTACCGAGACATCCAACGCGTACGGCCAGACACAATCCCATCCCTCCCGTTTCCCTTGCCCATGTCTGCAATTATTACCTCTGCAGGCACGTTGCGATGGCCACTTGCTAGCGTCGAAAAATGACTACAGGGTAAGGTGTTGAAGGGAGTGGAGATAAAGAGATGAAAAGAGGTGGGAGTAATTTTTTACAAAATTGTGCGACATGTCTCTAGGTATATCTTTCGTCCATTTCACTACCCTGGTGCGGTCTTCAATCAAATCCAATAACAGCTTCTTTTGGACGCGTGCATGGCAAGGGATATCAAGTTGCTGGCTGGCAGAGCAAGTAATCCAGTTGCATTGTGTGACATGTCAATGTGACTTTGCAATAACATTCACAAGCATTATGTATTAATAATTATACCGTGTAAGCAACTTGAGTCAACACATGATAACTAGTACACTCTAACAAAATTTCATTCACAGATGTGATAAAACGGCGTCTACATTTATTCAACGTGTCCCCCTTACGTAGCCTGAATACTGATTGTGCCGTAACTAGTGGCGAAAGCATTTTATTAGACCTACAAAGCCTCAGCCTTGGGACTCAAGTTTCTCCAATCACTAATTAACTGAATAATCAGTATGTGGAATTAAGACAGTGCAAAGTCTCGCTCGTACGGTTGTGTAATAAAAACAAATTGAAAAGTAATAGAGAAGCTAGAACGTGACACAAATTGCATTAATCACGTGAAAGTCGAGCTGAAGTCAAGTTCAACAGCATCTTGTATTTCAAGTTTTAACCAATTGGAAATAATCACTTGAAAAATTATGTAACGTTTTTATTACGTTGAATGGAACGAAAACAAGGCGGTATAAATACAGGCGAATCTTCAACAGCAAGCTCTCGCTATGGCTGGACTTGGAGCCCGCTTGTAGTCGGGCCTGCAAGGAGCATGCGATCGCGTGAAAGATCCTAAGGCATGCCACGAGACAGTAGCGGAGGCAAGCGATGGTGCCGTCGGACTTACAGGGTACTGGATGCCAGATTGGTATCCTCGTGTTTCAACTGGCCGTCGAGCGCCAGGCCCCACTTGTCTTTGTTATCGGCTAGCAGTGGCGTCATCATGAATACCTTGCTGAGTGTGAAGCCCGGCCCGATTGGACAACCCTCTCTTGCGGGGTTAACACCAAACAACACACAGTAGTTACCAACCCGACCACAAACCGACAAGTCCAGCGCCGACCGCCCGCGATACAGACAACGCGCTGTCGTTCCCGCCGCGTGACGACCACTTCAAACTCGTCCTAATACGACACGACCGACTTCCTTTACATTTTTTTGTCACGTTGATCAATGTGGTCTTTCGGCGAGTCTATCGGTCATGCACGAGCAAAACTTTCCTATTTCTAGACGTACCGATATTCTTTTTAGATTCCTTGACAGAGTCTTGGAGTAGAAATCCCATCTTCTAAGGAAACTTTCATACAGAAACTGAAGGGTCACCGCAGAGATTTTAGTTAAATGGCAATTTTGTTCAAGAAGAAATGTTCAATTTTATTAAAATTATGAATGAAGTTGCACCCTTGAACAAATACCATCGAGAATATTGTAAATAAAGGTGAACGGAAGAGTATTTTGAGAGATATTGTAAAATGTACCAAAAGTATAATTTTTCATGGGACTTGAAATACAGACCTATGCTGAAATACTGCAGACAGCAATTGTACACAAAATGTTCAAAAAACTTGAGTACAGCCTTGAAAAGTTGAATATATTCCAGATAAAATGTGATGACCTACGAGGCGTACGTTGCGTTTGAAAAAATCCCACAAGCAAACTGCAAAGTTTATGTCAGAAGACTTTCAAATTCTTCTGGTTTAAAAAATGCTCCATTTACTTCATTCATTAGCAATATTTTAGCATGCACATAAAAATTCATACTCCACAAAAAATTAAAATATCCCTTTCAGTCTCACATGGATTTTGAAGTTATGAGGTATGGGCATTATTTCATTGCTAGGTTGCAAAATTGATTGTCCTCAGTGACAAACGTATTTAACCTTAGCATATTATGAAGTTCAACCAAAACCCTAGAGGATGGCCATAACATCAAGAGGCTGTAGGCAACGGGAATCACAAAAAGTTTTCTAGCACGCGATCGAAATTGGAAGTGTTTACTACGATACCCCGTAACACCGGAAACAAAAACGGAGAAATGCTCAGGTCAAAAATGATAGTAGTTTTGTTACGCGTGAATTTTCTACGGGGCAACCCATATCTTGCAACGAACTTCCGAACAGGTGACAAGTGTGAACGATAGTGCAACACTGGAATTAGTGGCATTATCATTCTGTTGTTGGAGTTAGTAACGAGACTGAATTGTACACGACACGCCCTCACGCATTGTCTGTATTGTCTGTAGCGGGCGGGTGGCAAGTGGTGTTAGCACACGACGAGCACGGTCGGCAACCTTGCCTCACGTGCAACTAGCTACAGTAGGAAACTAGCACCAAACTATAGACCACTCTTCAACACACCAAAGTACAATACAGCATGGCAACACCACACACACGGTTGACCCAGCAGCGGTCGCACAAACTGACGTCACCTCCACTCCCTTCGTCTGCGATTAGTATCTCCACTGACCGCTACGGGCGCGACCAATCACAATCCAGCACTGGTCATCACGCAGCGGTCGGAAGAACTGATACAGGGCGAGGGGATGAAGTAAGAGAGAATCGGGTTCATCTCAATATGTCTCCATAGATTTTTAACAAACTTGAAATTATTCGCGGATATGTTTGTCGAGCGAGTGTTGATAACGTCAGTTTGTCAAGCGCAACTGAGCGCGGCATGTGTCGTGTGGGGGGGTGGGGCTGGGGGGGGGGGGGGATTGGGAGGGGGGACTCACATGGTCGACGACGCCAGGTTGGTGTCCTCGTGCTTCAGCTGGCCGTCCAGTGCCAGGCCGCGCTTGTCCTTGTTGTTAGCTAAAAGAGGCCGCACGGCGTACACCTTGGACATCGTGAAGCCGGGCGCCACGGGGCAGCCTACACTGTACAGGAACAACAATATACACCACGTACCGGCGCCTCACAGCTGGAAGACAACATCCTAGTGCACGACAATCCTAGCTACCGCTACATTGCTAGCATCCTTTCAAAGCAGAATGGATTTGGGAAGCCACGTATGTGCACTTGAGGCCCATTTCCGAAATGTAAATTTAAAATTAAACTAAACAAAACCAGCATAAATTTTCTTAGCAATCATTTTTTAGATTCTACGTAGAGTGGGTATATACACTTGCGGTCACATGGAATGATTTATTCCGAATTTTAAATTTAAATTCAAATAATATCTAAACTC
Source organism: Brachyptera putata (assembly GCA_907164805.1). NCBI lineage: Eukaryota > Metazoa > Arthropoda > Insecta > Plecoptera > Taeniopterygidae > Brachyptera > Brachyptera putata. The sequence goes on along the minus strand of OU015463.1, from coordinate 19,911,101 downwards.
ATTCAACTGCTGATGGTTTCACAGACTATACATAGAGTGGGTATGCACATCGTCTTCTAGTTTCATTTAGTGCGCAATATATCAATAGGCCTACATTTTATTCAGAATGCATTTTAATATGGATCGATCGGCCACTCTATGTGCCCGCAAGTGTCCACGTACTTGAACGCCAGCAGATATCTGGACAAGTAAGCCAATCGGTAGCTGTAATTAAATCATCAACAGAACATCCAACGGAAAGTATGCTAGCGTAAAAGACATTGTAAATATAGGTAGACCCAAGAGTAGATGGTGAAGAGTCAGTATTCCGACTCCTCATCGTCGGCGGTATCACGGTGGGTATCCCGGGCAGTTAAACGCTTCACACGAGCATCAAGCCCCACCTGTCAGTTGAAACTAACTAAAAGTAACAACATATTCATTTTCAAATGAAACCCTGACGGTTGCCACAATGCGAGTCTCCCGAAAGTGTGAAGGAATCACCAACATCATTCAGGACATCACGTCAGCCTTCAACGAATAAAAAGTAGTACTGTATCAGTTACACCAATGAAATACAATAATTTCTGAAAAAAACTGGAAACAAAACTGTTAATTGAAATATTATTCATGTAATCAGGATCACAATTGAAATGTACAGTGAACTTAGCATGCATACATATAAATTAAACAGTTGAATAAACAAATTTAAAGGAAATAGAACATGATTTAAAGCAGTGGATACTGAAATCCATGGGGGTCCTATTATGTACAGGATTTCTTTTTCGTAAATACCATGTACTTGAATATTACGGTTATTACGTAATAATCAAAATATTACGGATTTCGATTATCCATAGAACTCATCTTCATTGAGAGAAGAATGAATAGTTATTGAACAGAAGTAAAAGCAAAAGTATTCTGGTAAAATTTTAACCAAACTTTTTTATAATGAATCAAGACTGAAATATTATTTGCCTCATTGAATTATGTTGAGGCGTGACCCTCTGGTCGCTCAGATGGACGTAGTGCAACCGTTTGCACACAGAATGTGCCGCATGTCTGCACGTACACAAGTGTGGGACACTCGTCAAAATAATTCAGGTTTACAAAAATTCAATAGAGCGACTGACTTTGTATAAGATTCTACATGGCTACAAAATAAATGAGCTGGAAATGTAATAGGAAAACTAATAATACGTATGTCAATGGATCAAGGGCGTATAGGAGTCGATTCAGCCAAATACCAATTTTTTTAGTGATAACTTTCCCGTGGTATGAGATACCAAAATTCTAATTTGGGAGAAACACAGATATTTTCAATACCTTGAATATGGTACAAGCGAATATTATTGCAAACTCATTGCAGCTGAAAATCACATTTTTTTTATACATTCACTCAGCATTTACTTATACCATCTTGATTGAAAAATATCTGTGTTTCTGTTAAATTGGTATTTTGATATCTCATACCGTTCAAAAGTTATCATAAAAAAATCATATTTTGCTAAATCGACTCCCACGCGCTCTTAAGCAATAATCGGTCAGCATTCAACTACGGGATCAAGAGCGCAGCCGACACAAGAGATCTACAACAAAACAATTACCATCACATTTCTAGTGAACTAAAATTAAAACGTGTCGGCTACCCTCCACTGGACTTACTCGCTCTCCGCCTCAGCGACTGTGCACTTGTACTGGGCCGTGGAGAACAGGCATATGTCGGCAAACTGGCGCACCGACACCTTGATCTTCTTCACCGTTCGGTTCGAGTTGTTGGCTATGTGGACGTTCACCGCAATATTCTCCCCATGGTGGTACAGCTGCACCAGGACAGAACACGTTAAGTGAGGCTTGGACACACGGCCAGTCGGACACAGTGATGACTCGAGTATAGGATAGTTTTGCAAAAGCATGATTCTGATTATGACTGATAGAACAGCTGAAGTTCAATATCTGTACCGATCATGACTCCAGTGACCGCGACTGTCACTCAAGATAACGTCCTACGGCTATCTTGTTCCTAGCTTGTTCCTTGATTGGTTATTATTTACTAGTAGAGCTAATTTCCACGGTAACATGTCCAGACGTTGTGTACTTCCATTGTAGTTGGCACAAAATCGTAGCCATGCTTTTGAGGTAGGCTACAAAATAGTCCAACAGTCTAAGAGACCAGTCTAAGAGACCGTGACTTTATTACCTTGTGTTGTCATATGTTTTAACTCTTCTAGTACGTATTTGTCAATCAAAGTCCTAGTCCGTTGGGGCTAGCCAAGTCTAGGACGTTAATTTGTTCAGCAGTCACGGTAAGAGTCCAAGATTCTGTAAGTATCAACTTCATTTCGCATATTTGGAATATTTGGAGCTTTTCCACTGAAAACACATGCATTAATTGCAGTTGAATGATTTTTAAAAAAATCGCACATCTGGATGATTTGATATTTATCATTGTCTTTTTTGCCTATTTTAATATTTTGTTAACCTTTCAACTGCTGAGTTTTCTGACCGCAGCTGTACACCCTGTGCTGAGTTATTTTTCCAAAAATAAAATAGTTTGCACAAATGATTCCATATGCTACATTTATGATTAATGCTCCATGATTTTTCCAACGCCTCACAGGAAAAGGATCACCGAAGAATAAAAAATGAAAGGGTGATGGAAAATCAGATGAAAAATTAATAAATACTCATATTCGTTTCCCAGACCTAGGTGGAGTAGGCCTAGGCATTGCAGAGGGAGCATGGATATTATCTTCATCTTCACTACTGAATACATTGTCATTGTTACAAGTCATCTTGATCTAATCATCTCAAGTTCAGAAATTATATTTGTTCTCCAGGATCCGGCCCTTCTTCTGAGTCGTGACACAGACATTACTCGATTCTGTTCTTGTTTCTATCAGTAATGCCTATGTCATGACTCATGGACTCTGGAGGACAAAACATAAATTATAATTTCTGAAATTGAGATGATTTCTAGTTTTCTCCAAAATTAGGATAGTAAATATGGCCATTATTCATTCAAATCTAGTCCCAGGGTTCTGATGCTCTTCAAGGTTAAGTTTAATCGTGAATGGGGCTCAAGGTAGCTTGTAGCGACGTCTGAATGTTCTAGCGGGGTGTTTGTTACCTCCTTGTCTAGCGACGCCTCCAAGTGCAGTTTGTTGGGGCTCATCATGAACTCTTTGCTGACCTCGACCGACGGCTGCTCGCCCTGCTTGCTGGGCGCGTACATGATCTTGCGGATCGCCAAGCGCACAGAGTTCCTGGAAACGGAGAGGCACATATCGTCAGACGTCACCGGTCGCTTGTAGCTACATCATTGTATGCAACACTGCAAACGATGCCAGTAATATCATACATGTGTAAGATTGTACACAGAGAAAACAAAAGCATTCGTTTGAAAAGATACTTGAATCAAGTTCTATTGATCAGCAATAGATAGAGTAGAGACAAGTAAAATAGCTTCCTTTTTTCTAATGCTGCTCAACGACCCCACCAACAGCCAGGTTATACGGGGATACAAGTGAGCAGGTGATAGTGAAACGATCAAGTGATGATAGGTGAAAGGACGTTTACAAAAACCCATGCCTTATGCGGGACTCGAACCCACGCCCAACGGTGACTTCACTTTCTACCGCTAGCGATAATTGACTGAGCCACCGGGGCGGCTAAATAGGTTCTATTTTCTCTTTTCGTAGAATTTAGAATTTGTATTCCATCATTTTAAAGCATCATGTTTTGTAGCGCAACAACTTTCTGTAGCATAACAACAGTACGGTACTTACAAATAGTCGCCTTTTCAAAACCATGATCAAACACATAAAATGCATTGAAACATGAAGAAATATCATTAAAAAAAAATGTATGAAACAATTTTAGATTTCATCGCTTTTATAGCAAATATTATTTTCACATGTCTCTAACAATGGATACCTTACCAAAAGTTTTTTTGTTATTTGTTACTTATATAAGACCATGACTTGGGAGAATAATACGCTCACATGCTGGTCTATTTAGTCTGTTTGTGAAGCTCTTGCTTCCTTTAAACTGATATACAAAGATGATCTTCAGTTTTACTTGGGCTATCTTTGATACCATCACATGAACTCATGGACAGTTCAGCATCTGAACTGAGCCGAGATTCAACTGCGACGTCGATGAGCTAGCAAGACATAGGATCAGAGCCGTTCCTCATTGTTTCAAGCCACGGACAGTATCAAGCCACAGACAACAACTCCATACTGGATTGGATAACAACTGGACCTAGCTTTTTCCAATGTAGGATCGACGCTACAAATGACAGGAAAGGTGCAGATTCGGCCAGTTTGACATGGAGAATGACTGATTTGGCCCACCTCTTGTGTGGCTTGTCGTCCTGTGTCTCACCGACGAAGGCCTTCAGCTCGTAGTCCACCCCGCAAGGCTTGCCCGTGTCGCCCGGCGCCGGCTGCAGGGTCACCGAGGCGGGGCAGTGGGGGGGCAGCTCGAAGTAAAAGGGAAAGGCGTTCGGCCCCAGCTTCTTGATCAGCCGCTCCTGGAACAAAGCACAGTGATGAGATCTTGACAAGCCAACTTCTGTTGTGAACGCAGCATGAGTGTTGTAAGACGTGCTTGGCATTTGTATTAACGAAAACTACACACTTCGACTTGAATGAAATATACTCGAGAACTCTACACACCTTGGCGGTGTGCAAGATAACAATTTTCTTCAAAACGGTAATCTTTTATAAGTGAATTTTTTCCAATTTCTATTTCTCAGCTTAATCTGATGAAATTTTTCGAAAATTTGTGATAGTTGGCCAACCGATCGGGCCCAAAACTGCACAGTTCCACGTTTGACGAGTCTGCGTGACCAGAAAAAGTTTCATGTTGATAAGTCATACCGTGTGACCTGTACACAGACAATAAGAGTGGGATGAAAGTCTTCAAGCCAGAAAGGACCTACGAGCGTCAACCAAACACTCAAGTCCCACGTTGTTCATTCAGACCATTTTTTCAATTTCCTTTTTCAGCATCTATACAATCACTGTTGCTCAATTAAGGCTAAGGATGAGTTAGTTAAAGGCCGTTTTGAAGCGGCAACTCTTGATTGTTTCAAGACTTCGAGGTGATCTTGTTGACAAGAGCTGACAAGAAATCTTGTTCAGTCATGGTTTCTCTCATCATTTGGATGCATTCAATTTTACTTAGGAAGATCAAACACTCTTTTCCAATGCTCATATTTGAATTGTTACATTTCACTTCACTTAGATTCAATAATAAATTTACAATTTGTTCTGTCAGTTACGATGCGTTTGATTCTTATTTTGGGGTGGTAAGATCGCTCTTGTTTTGCCCGACTGAACGATTCTACCTTCATTGTTAATCTGAATTGGTGTCTTTTATTGGTGGTGAAAAGTTGAAAAAAAAAAAGGTTTGAAAAATTATGGATAGAAGAAATCTTATTCATGATAGAATTTATTTTTTTATTTTTGCAAGCCCGATACTCAAGTTAACCATAAGAGAGAAACTAAACTCAGCCGATGTCTTGCCGACTAGGCTATTGCTTTACAACTGGACCCTTATTCCTGAGATAAAAGAGATGTGAGAAAAATAAAAGTGAGTGAGAAAATGATTATCTAACATGAAATGGCCAATTATTATTCCTGAATCAATTTTTCTCCCTTTTTTCTCATATCTCAATTTGTATTTAACTTCCTATTTTGATGGATCTGATGGTTTCTCACCATCTTTATCGTATTTCATTATCAAGAATACTGAATCTGATGAGAAGTCATATGAGAAAATTTTCTCACTTCATTTTCTCACATCTGATTTATCTCAGGAATAAGGCTCCAGCAGTGCGATTCCCGTTCTAAATCCTTAACTTAACAATCTTTAACTATTAACAATTCATATCGTTAGCGTTAAAGACTAGATCCCTATAGGTCGAGTCCCGTTGTCCAGTCTTTAACGTTATAGATCTTTACAATATTATACAATCCTTAACATTATGAGCCAATAGAAAAATTGTATTTTTTATTCGAATCCAGAGTGCTTAGACAAAATTAATAGATGCTCTCTATCTAGAAGGCACTGGAGCTCTAGTCAGTGTCAACTTCTTTTATTTCATTGTTGCGAGTTACATTTTCTTTGTAACATTCAAAATGGAAATCATTCATAGTTATTTACTCATTCAGTTTTGAAGAGTGTAGACTAGCCCAAACGTAATCCAAGGAGGGTAAATGAAAATGGACACAATCAACTGACAGAAGAACGGAGATGAGGTTTCGTCCCCATCCCACTTTTGGCATTAAAGAAACAGGTTAAAAACTACATTGTTTCGTAAGTAATTACTTCTTTCCATTCCTTAATCTATGCACTGTAATGCAAAGTCACTTACCAAGTTGTGAAATGTTCGTGTTATTTAATATTAATTAATCATTTTTTCGAAATATTACGTGAACGCCATTTTATGCAGTCTTTAAAGACTTAACGATAGGGGTCCTGTGGATCTATAAGGAAATATCAATTAACGATCACCCTAAAGACCATAATCCTTAAAATAGGAAAGGGAATCACACTTTAGATATTACCAATCTATAAAGACTTATAGATCTTTAAATCAGTAGTTAAAGATTGTTAAGTTGAAGATTGAAGAACGGGAATCGCACTGCTGGTCAATATCCGCTTGTGACATATGAGCACTTCATAACAACCAAGATCCCAGTTGTCACGAAATCACAGATTTGTATTACTTACCCGCTCAACTCAATCTCGACTCAATCAACTCAAATTATATAAATGAAAGAAGTCGTAGTAATTTTTCAACAGATATGACCTATGAACAAGATTGTAATATACCTATACGAGTGGGTGTATACTATAGATCATAAATAAATAAACCAACAATATACATGAAGCTATAATGTAGGCCTAATGGTTTACGTTTCAGTTAAACTGTATGTACTTGCGTTGTACGACTGACGTCAGACGCCAACTCAAGTGGAGCTTAGTTAGGCGGTAGAATACGTCTTTCACCAAGTTGATTTCCTGCCTACGATGAACAATATTCTTGAAACAGTTAGCCTGACCGACCTGTAATCTGGTGATGGGCTTCTTGGGGGCCGTTGCCCCGTCCTGGGGGAAGATCATCTCGGCCGCCAGGTAGAGGTCCTTGCGGAAGGTGAGCCCAAGGACGTCCAGATCCTCCCGGCCGTACCGGAACGCGGCGAGGACGTGGCCGAACACCTTGCGCTCTTTCACATAGTCCGGGTCGATCAGCACCACGCCATCTGCACACACATGTCATCAAGACTCCTTGTACCAACAGGTGGACTATTTACAAAAGGAAACTTTAGAAAGTGGACTTTTTCCGACTTATTTTTCCGGGAAATTTTCAGCAGGATTATATTTACTAAGAGTTTACTAATAATTGTATTTTATCATACAAACGAGTTTGTCAATTTGCATCAAAATTTTTAGACAAATATTGCATGGTACTGATCAAGTAACTTCTCTACTATTGTACCAGTAGCACAGTATTCAATATTTTGTACCTCTCTTAAGAATCCACTAAAAATTTTCAAAATGACACTTACTCATGAAAAATATATGTTGGACATAATAAAAGCTATCTCTTGAATACACGGAAAATTTCCGAGAAAACTTCAGTGAAATCACCACGGAAGCTTTCCCAATTGAATTTTTTGGGAAACTCACACTGATACGAATACGAAGGACTATTACCATGGTCTCAGCACCGCGTGTCTACGTTGGCACTAGTTGGCAATGTGACGTGAGGAACCGACAGCAGGCCTAGAGTCTATTCTACTGCTCGGCTTACATTGGCGGGGGCAATGAGTACAGTGCCTGAATATCTTCATACTGTACAGATATATGAGGTGCAGGCAGCCATACAATGTACACTGTGCGTAATAATATGTATTTATATTGGGTTCAAATGATAGTAAAGATCTATTGGCGTCAGATTAAATATTGACGAGATGATAAGATGATGAGATGAAGATTTCGTAGGCAACGGGAACGACGGTGGGAAGGAAATGGTGGGTAGCCTATAGAACCATCCCGGCAATAGCCTGGACTACAGACGGGAAGCACAAAAAAGCCCTGTAAAGATGGACGGTGGTGGAAATCCAGCAGAGGTCTGACCTACCCTCATCTCCCTGGTCACACGAAGCGAGCGCGTTAGCAAATGAGCCACGATGCCGGTATAGACCAATACAAAACATCTTATATGATGCATCCTATTTAGGGTAAATAAGCTGTAGAGTTCAAATCGCTTATCAAATCCCATCATTTTGTTAAGGGGGTGCATGCACGGTGCTTATAGAAATAGAGAAATTCATCTCTACTATTTTTTTTCTTCATCATGAACAAGTGTATTTGAATAAAAAGTATATCAAACCCAAGATAATTTCATGCTCTTTAATTATTATGACATTCTATTCTTGTTAATTCAACCAGTTTCAAGACAATATGTCAATAAATGTCAAGAATGTGATGAAATTTATTGACGTATCATCTTAAAACTGATTGAATTCACAGAAATATAATATCATTTTAATTAAAGAGCATAAAATCATCTTGGGTTTGATATACTTTTTATTCAAATACACTTGTTCGTGATGAAGAAAAAAATAATAAAGATGAATTTCTCTATTTTTATAAGCACCGTGCACACACCCCCTTAACTGTTTTAATTCGATAGATGAATTTATGACGACTGATTTTGTCTAAATTGAAGTGAAAAACAATAATTTTATATTAATATATATTCAAATATTAGTTCATTACCTAATTTTATGCAACATTCATTTTCCGTTTCTACGCATGTGTTTTTGAATGGTGAATGATGATTGTATGTCCAATTTTCTCTGGAGAGGAATTGGATAAAATGAAACAATTGACTGTGCTTACCTATTGGATCTACATGGGATATGTGGTCCACGAAATCCCTCTTTCCCAAGTACACCGTGATCTGCAACAACAACACTTGTCACAAGCCTGCGCAGTCATTGGACTCTGATCGAGAGCCCGCAGAGATGGGTATATACATGTCTTATATCTAATTAATAATTATACAGTACTATACAAAATTACATTTGATACAAGTGAACTTATAAAACTACAATGTGGTATTACCAGCACGTAAGATTTTTTGATGAAAATTATGATCAACACCAAACATTCTGTTCATGAGAATCTTGGTCTTAATTCTCAAATATAACATTCAATTTAATTTGCCAGTGTGATACATGAAAGTAATTGAGAATTGGATGAACATGATGTTGTGTTTTTCAAAACAATTTTGATAATATTTCTGTTGTTGAACTAGTCTAGTCTCAAATAGGAGCAAACGTGAACATTCCCTTACCCTCCAAAATTACATGAACTGCCAGAACTTTCTGTATACAGTGAAACCTCTATCCATCGTTTTTCAAGGGACCAGGAAAATAAAACCATCCATGCAGGAAAACGATCCATCCAGGAAAATTTATCATTGATTATATGGCAGTGGGGTGAGAAAAGATGAATGATACACCCAGGAAAACGGTGGATCCAGAAACGATGCATAGAGCTTTCACTGTACTGCAAACCAACTTACAGAAGAATTGCCTTCTACGTACACGTTTATTCTTTGAAATTTAATCTTCAGCATTAAAACATTTCACGGAGAAGAATGAAGTGTAATTATTTGGAATAAAGTACAAACAAATATAATTCTTTGTCAAAGGTGTAGAACGTATAGGGCTAGAACAGGCGCGTTAATATGTCGGTATAATACAGTAAAATACGTACGTATTGTACTAGTTTAATACTTTATGTATTATACCTACCCAACCCTGTGACAAGAGGCAAGCCAGTAAATGATGGGAGATTTTTTCTACAAACTCATTTATAGTTGCTCGAACAGGAATTAGAAGTTGGCACCGTGCAATACGACCACGCCAACATCACATAAAGATCGCCACGCTAGAGTTATTAAAACGTTGTCACTCTTAAAATGCCTTCATCTTAAAGCCCTCAGTACAACTTGCTAAAGCCCGTATTACACGGTGAATGATTGCAAATGAATGCAATCATCACATCCTCAAGGTCACTCCAAATACACTATATGGCCTGGTAGGCTGGTTGATTGAATACGGTACTTCAAAGCTGTCTCATGCACAGCCTTTCTGTGTTGCCGCATTGACATTATTAAAATGGAAATCAGCTCTTTGTTATTTGGCGGGCTCATTTGGCAAATCGGATCACAATGCGATGAATGCGATACGAGCATTTAGAACTGTTTCTATACGAGTCAATTGGAATCAATTCAACCCGACAATTGGCGATGCGTCTTCTGCGCATCAATTGCAAACAACCACTGAATCTGTTCAACCACCATGTAATACAGGCTTAAGAAACGTCAGCCGAGGGACTTGGATTCAGTTCAAAATCTACATTTAATCATATGTATTCATCGCTAGGAAACCAGGCCCCCATGCACGAGATCAACGAATGTACATAAAATTCTTTGTTTCGATACATGAATAAACTCTAGTTAAATTCAATGACACGAAACTCACCTTTCCGTTCGGTGAACTCTTCTTGAATACTCTGCAAAAAAGAACGAAATCACTGATTAGCACGAATGCGAACGCCACAGAAACGCTTCAAACATCAAGACTCATTCACAATGCAATAGGACACCAACTTAAATATGTAACACCAACGCTTAACATATTACGAGAACATGAAATCCAAACAGTCGTATTCACAATTCATGAAGAGAGAAATAGTGCAAGAATACCGAAAACAAATATCTCTAGTTCTTTAGATAGGTGTGTGAAATAGATTCCAACTAACGGCATATATGCAATCAAAATGCGTGATTTATTTGTCAGTGAAGTTAAGTTGATCGCTAAAAATGTAAGATCTGAGGAAAGGTATACACAATTATGTGAAAGTATTAGTAGGGCTGCCAGTGACCTCGACATGAAACAGCAGTAATTAACAGTAGGTCGTTCAAAAACAAAAACGAACCATGGTTTGATAGGGAATCTAAGAACAAAATAAGAAAAATAGAAGATGATTATGTAAGTGTAAAAAAATAGTTTTGATAAGAAATGTTATTTAGATTCAAAAATTTATAAATGTGTTTTGAAAGCTAAGAAGTGCGATTAGGCTATCAGAATACGTTTAAAGACGACTTGAATATTGTTAAAAATTCAAGTGCATTTTGGAGTACAGGTACAGATAAAAAGTTCTGAGTCTACAACAATGTGATAATCCTATATCCTATATTGAGGAATATTTTATAAAAATATAATCCCCAAAAAACTGGTTCTTCAACTATTTTCAGCATGTTAGGCATCCTTACTCATCAAATTAGTTTAAATGAATCAAATGCTGTCTATTTGAAAGGCAACTATGAAAGTCACCAGGTTTAGATAAGATATCAAATGAATTCTTAAAATGTTTGCCTAGAGTGGATTACTTATTTGCTGGTGTTTTATAATACTAGATTGGGGAGTGAAATACCACCGATAGAATTTTCCTTAGTGGAACTAATATTGTTGTTCAAAAAAGCTGATAGAAATGACCCCAGCAATAATAGGGGTATTGCTTCAATAAATTATATGATGGAGATATTCACTCAGATAATTGCTAGTAGATTAAATACGTGGGCAGAAAGTCACAGAGTTATGCCAATCTGGATTTAGACAGACGAGAGGTTGTGTTGATCACATATTTGTTTTAAGTAGGTAGCCTTGTACACAATCATTTGAGATTACAATGAAGGAAAGTTTATGCTTTGTTTGTAGATTTTAAGAGAGCGTTTGACTCGGCTACCTACGATCTTCTTTGGCAAAAACTTGACAATTTAGGAGACAGTTTGAAACTTATTAAAATATTAAGACACATTTACTCCAAGGCTACTATGAAAGTTAGACTAGTAGACGGTCACACCTCACCAATCGATGTAACTGAGGGCGTATTACAAGGGGATTCCTTAAGGCATCTATTGCTCTCTTTACTTATTAGTGACATATATTTACATTAATATTTTAATTAGGGTTGCTCTTTGATATGAATTTCATGATCGATAATCATTGGCTTCATATCGATAATTGACTACAAAAATCATCGATATTTCAGATAAGTATTGATAATCAACTTGAAGTGATTGATAATCGATTATATCGATTATCAATTTGAATAGCATGTGACCCATAGAGTTATTATAGTGGTGTCAGCTTCCCCTTCCTCTCTTCCCTTTCCTACCACCATAAATCACACCACTTCCAACATTGAAGTTATTGACAAGCAGTTCACTTTGAACACCAAGAGTGTTCACCAATCGTTTTACAGAAATGTTCCCGCCTTACTCTTTCATAGGATAATTTTGGAAGTAAACACTGAACAACCATATAAAAATCATAAAATACACGTTGATTATCGATTTAATCGATTATATCGATACACTGATACTGAAAACACATTCGATTATCATATCAAACAAGTGATTATCGATACATATCGATATATCGAATATCAACTGGCAACCCTAATTATAATGCTCTTGTTCACGAACGATCTGATTGTATTTGGGGACACTAATTGATCTACAAAAGAAAAATGATATTTTGGATAAATACTATAGTATAGTCGAACATACTGTGAATATAAGTTAAGACGAAAGTTATCATTTTCCGTAAAAGTAGAAAGTTGAAGATGTCTGATGTTTTTTTACTATAAAGGAGAGAAGTTAGAAGTGGTGAATAGGTATATTTATCTCGGTGTTCCATTTGTTTCTACAGGATTATTTCACGACGCTTCTAATTATTTTGTTAATGAAGCATACACAGCATACACACTGTTCTGGCATGGTAAGATCTGAGGTAGACTCTTGGGCAGCTAGAGAAGAGTTATTCGATTCAATAATTTTGACAACTCTCCTCTATGGCTACAATCCATCATCACCCACTCATCCGTACCCTAATATAACCTAATATAACCCATTTGGCAGTGGGATTGTTGAGCATAATTTAAAACAATAAGAGACAGAGAGAGGCACTGACCTGGTAGCCTGTCGCTTGCTGCTGGCATCTGCGTCATCCATGTCGGGGCTGGAAGGGGGAAGCGGGGGCCCAGGAGGGGTCCGGCCCTCTCCCGTCTCGGCAGGATCCCCCTCCAGTACGACCTGAAGACAAACAAATCACAATGTCTTACCTCAATGCAATAAACTTCAATTTACATTGGGTTCAACGATGTACTCTAATGTCAAGTAAAATCTATTGGCGTCAGATGAATGATTTATGAGATGATCAGATGAGGGTTTCTTAGGTAATGGGAAGGAAACGGTCGTGGCCTATAACGTAGGAACCATCCCGGCATTAACTTAAGACTACAGAGGAAAATCACAAAAAAAACTGTACAGATGGATGGTAGCAGAGATCAAAACGAGGCCCGATATGCCCCTCACCTCAGATCAAACGAAGCAAGCAAGTTAGCGACTGAGCTAAATGTTCCAGTTACAATATACTTTACCATCTGAACAAACACTTCAAGGACCAATCATTGTTCCAAGATGAAAAACATAGATAGACAGCTGGTATTTTCTTTTGGTTATTTTGGGTTTAACGACGCATTGGACTGATGATCAAGATCTATTAGCATCGGTGAATGATGAAAGAATGCATTAATGTTGGGTTTAGAGGCGCGTCAACACCGAGGTCATTTTGCGCCTATGCGATGTATTGTACCAATTTAATAATCATGTGTAGTGATCATGTTCGATGAAAATTCATCATCATGAAACCAACAGAATGCTTTAAACTTCATAAGAGGTATGTTATGGTCAAACCATACCAAAGAACATTGAAACAGATGTGTTAATGAAGTAAATGGTCAAACACACACGTCCTAAACACAAAACAATGAAACAAACGTGTATATGATGAAAAATGACATTTCATAAACACAACATAAAACGAGTGCGTGTATGATGTAAATAGTCATACACACACTGCTAGCTGAACAAAATGATTGCACGAAAAACGTCATTTTGGTCCTTTGTCTAATACTAAAAGGGACAAATCTCAAGACATGTGTCAGGACAGTTGTGTGATTATATAGTTGCAATGTGGCCAACACAATCTACGTACGAGCCCAAGTGCAATCATAGCCGATAGAATACCAATCAAGCCCTGGTCATTGCTGGTTTCGTCAACAGTCGTGGGCGGTTTAAGCACATGAAATGAGCTGGCAAGAAAAAGGAATGGAAAGTACAGGGAACTTCATAAAAAAGATGGCAGATGAGGAAAGAAGTTAGAAAGTATAGCCAAAGCTCAGCGTTATACCACATACTTCGGTCACCTAATGGCACCCACTCGACCGAAGGTTCGAACTTAGTCTGGACCCTCACCTCAGACCTTACCGCCATGGATGACCCTGCTAGGAGCAAATAAATAGCTCCCAACGATAGCTCTGGAGATCACAGAGCCACGCAAACCCCCCACACCACGCCAAGGTGTCCGGATCCTTCAAGGTGGATCGGTGAATGATGAATGAGATGAAGGGATAATTAGACGAAAGGTTATTTCATTATGTGTTTGCGGATAGTAGGAAGGAGACGTGGCAGGTTGTTACGGGATCATCCCAGTATGAACCTGAATGACAGCTAGGGAAACCACGATGCACATTAGGGTCAACCGGTCAAGATGGTCGACCATGGAGGGAATCGAACTCCGGTCTTCTGAATTACCTTGGCCAAGAAATATCTCAACTACTGCAGTCCAAGGGATCCTGGTTGTGTGATTATATAGTTGCAATGTAGCAGTTTGTTGGGCAGCTGTCATATGTTGACGTCACAGACTATCTCGACTTGATCCATGTCAATGCCTGTAGTGAATGGTCCAATCAATTAATCAATCAAGGGTCTCAACCCAACATTCTCATTTGAGAAAGAAATTGACAATCTCAAGGTTCAAGGGGAAATCTACCCACAGCACAACATTTTCAGTGTCAATGTGACATATAAACAATTGTAGTGGCTTTCCATCTGACCATATTGTACAGTGAAACTGCTACACATTATTCCGAGAAGCATTGTATAAAATACTGCGAATCCACAATAAATATTACCAATATGTTACTTATTATTTTTATGTAACTGTATGCGGTGAGGTGACAATCAAATGCAAAAATATCAAGTGTTACTGTTACATGCAACTCATCTTCCCACCTTCTTTGTTATAAAATTTGACTCATTAGCACCTTCGACAAATGTTGTCTGCATCTTTTTGATGTATTTATTAATTTTGTATCTTGCACTGTTGAAGTGGTATGATCACTTATATTTGTGAAATCACCCTGGCGGGAACTTTTGGCCTTGTGGAGACTAGGGACGCCCAATCTCTTTATGATTACTTCTAGTGGCGGCCCAAGAATACAAATTCGAGGCCACGGCTCCGCGCTAGTCCCGAAGGGACTTACCTGACTATAAAATATTTTATGAGATTCAACGTAAATCGTAATACCAAATTTAAAGATGTGTTACTACTATGCCCATGTATGCCATTTGCCTACATATTAAGCTGAAAACGAATGTGATTGTATCGAGCGGTAATACGGACTTAGACTTCAAAAGGTTCATGCTATGTGTAGGAAATAATTTTACCTATTCACTATCATGATTTTGAACGAAACCATGGAACGTTCACTCAACCTGTTGAGATATATGGCCAGATTTTTGATGTGTCGCCCATGTGGTTGGTTACAGGCAAGAAGGTATCAAAATTGTGAAGCTTTTTCCAAAACTGGTGTAAAAAGGAAGTTCTATACAGTGGAACCTCTTTAGTAGGTTTTTCAGGAGACCAGACAGAAAACTTACTGAAGTGAAAACTTACTAAACAAAAACTATTCAACATGTAGGAGCATATGGATGGGTTCAAAAAAAAACTTACCAAGGTGAAAAATGTACCAAAGAGAAGCTTACTAAAGAGGTTACTTACTAAAGAGGTTCTGTTGTACTCACTTTATTATATATTGGTGAACTAATAAGACTTGGTGTCTTCTATCTAGAGCTGCAACATTTTTAGCAATTATAACACATTTTGATGTAGGGGCCTATACCTAATACGAGATCGACATTCGAGCTACAATAGTAAAATTGTACAGCTGTAACTTTTATTGTTGATGACAATGGTATACTGATACAAATGTTGTTACAACAGTTGCCTTCTCGATGCCATTATTTGGAGAAATAATTATTTCATCGTATTAACTATAATACCGACTCTATACGAAAATAAAAGGAATTATAATTCGAACCGGATGTTGTAACTTACAAATTACAACTTGTTGTAAATTGTAACTTACTTTAATACTACAGAATTGGATGTTGCCTAGGCAACATCACTCATCGGTCTGATGCAACGTTGATGTCTGATTCTATGATCCAATTATAAAGCAGAGTTACAATATTTCAACTCTTTGGCACGAACAAAGCTTTGTAGCTCCATGGAGGTAAGTGGGCGCTAATTTGTTGATTCTATACATCTTTAATCGAATAAGGGATATAATATTAATTTGCAAGTTGAAAATATTATTACGGAGCACCACCATCAACTATAGCCACAGTCATGAATCATGAACTATGATTCATGACTTATGAATTGTTGTCAATTAAATGAAACAACGAGAAAATTTACCATTTTTAAAACTTTGGCCATAGCTGGGGCTCAGTGATTGGGTGATGGGTGTCTGACCTAGCTGGCCCCATGTCTTTGGGCCGCTTTGAGCCGCCACTGATTACTTCCATTTTTTGGAATGATGATATTACAAACTTAACTAATTCTCTACCATTTATTTTCTTCAGATTGTTTGGTTTTACTAGTCTAGAATGAAAAAAATGAATCATTCTATAAGCCCATGCTCACAAAACCTTTTAAAATACTAACTAGTTACTTGATTTATATTTTGGTTTTCAGCACATTGCTTTAGCTATCTGCTACAACAACACTCCCACACAGGTATGTCCTCCAGCCAATCAATTGGAAGCAAACATCACTGTGCAGGGCTTCAGGCGCGTGGGTATATATCGGGTTACATTCGTGAATTTATGGGGGAGGGGGGGGGGTGAAGCGGTCTAAATTGCAAAGATCCAGTTACAATTTACATCAACCAGATTTATAGAACGGAAAATACAGGAATAACGAGACCAGAAGTGCATACATTAACAACTAATGGCCTGTTCAGACGAGGCACTGTAGTGCCAATCCTACGTTGGTGGCCAATGTTGGCGAATGTGTGAACGCGTCAAGGTCAACACTGCATGCCTGAATCGCGTACGATTTCGGACAGCCAGGGGTTCTAGATTTCAATCATGTAGTGTTGAATACTAGGCTACATGATTGACCAATAGGAGAACAGTAGAGCGATAAAACATGGCCGCCTAGTACTTGTACGACGGCACCCAATCTTCATGTACAATTTGACTTGGCTGTGTCTAACGTAAAAATAGAGACTTGAGCATTTACATAATTCGTATGTAATGACAGCTGACACCCATTTGATGAAGTTTATAAATCAAATTATTTTACTCTTCAACACTGCATTGCCGCGATGTCATCTGTGTGTGAACGATCCAATACTGGCAATGGAAGATTCAACTCTGGACGATTGGCTTATTTCAATGTCCCGTGTTCAATGCAATGCAATGCAATGGATACACACACTCACACTGCACACTGCAAATTGAATGCACACACACACACACACAAGTGGGCTCGGCCGTCCCGCGCGGCTCAATCAGCTAAGCCATTGCTTTGGAAACTGAAGCCAAGTGCCGGTACGAAAGTTCGAGTCCCTCATATGCACGACTTTTTGTAAACATCATTCGGTTATTCGTACCCTCAAACGATCAGACTGTCAGTGGGGTCATCAAGAAAGCAGTATAATCATCACGTTACGGGAAATCGAAGATGAAGACGTCACAACCCATGCCGTGGTGTCAAATAGTTTCAAATTGACCGAATGACCAAACGGTGCACCATGACGGCAGGCACGCATGCACGCACCATAGTCTAATAATATTCTTGATAATGGTCACGGGCGGGGCACATGTGCGTGACCCGTCTATTGGCACATCGGTCTCCTGTTAGCAAATACTTCGTACCATTCAACACGTCATGTCAGCAAGTAATTAGTGTAATGATGTAACACAATCAGCCGGCGCTTGAGTAATTAGTGGGTGACGCGCAACACTTCGTCCGAGGGCATGAAGAAAACCATCCCCCGACTCGATGAGGCAACCGCCTCGGCCGCGACCTACCATATAGATTACGACCGCTTCCTCATCATCATTCATCCTATTACTTATAAGATACCTTCATCTCATCATCCCATCACTCATTAATCTTTCATCCGACTAGTTATCATTAAAGTGCGTCGTTAAATACGATATAAATTCGAATGAAAATAACGCAATGAACAATGACAAAGACTATAGACCAGGTCAAAGAGCCCAAGATCAAAACGTAACAGCAAGTAAAGCAGTAGTGAAACCCACGTAGCAAACGATTACTGGAGAACACAAGCGAATCGGCGTGAATTGCCTTCTATTCCCAGATGTCAACACGTAGCCTAATGGCGCGCAGAGACACTATGACGTCATAGCACCTCGGCCTTGGTCACAAGGGTAGGCCTGTTCTGCATAATGCCACTGCTCGGAGGGAATTACCCCATTTTAACATTGGTTCTCGGTTGGAAATTCAATCGAGGTTATTACCATACAGGCTCGTTGCTACTTGGCCCGACTAAAAAAACACGAAAACCCATTTTGTTAACATGATCAGTAAAAAAAAAATATATATATATATATATAATAATTATCAGAGGAATCTAATACGAGTTCAAGAGGAGTGTCAGGCACAATAAATCAATTACCCCATTCAAATTGTTTCAAATTAAAACTTCACACTTTGTTTATTTGTTCATTTATTATTGTGCATCATGAATGTAAGAGGTTACAATCTCTCTACATCACATGCTTCAACTATAGAACTAAACATAATAATACAAAAAAACGTGATAAAAAAACAGTGAACAATGAAAAATAAAACTCTCCTAAGAAAAACAATTCATCACCTCGTACTTTTATCGGGCAGTTAATTTTACGGAGTTTGTTTTTCGGCTAGTTGTTTTCGAAATTAATTAAACAAGTAAAATTAAACACATAGGCCTACAATAAATATAAAAAATGAACAATGGAAATATATAATGAAAAGTCAAATAAAAATAAATAGCTGGATGAATGAATCGATAGAAAAGAAATCAAATCAAATTGAAAACTACGAAACAAAATTATCAATATTGTAATCAACTTGAGAACACAGGAGAGAAGCAAAAAGAAGAAGAAAAAGAAGGTTAAGATAATAAAAAGATTCAAGATTTATTCTCCCCAGAGTAAATGTTTGAATTGTTTTTCTATCCCTGAAATTATATTAAAATGTATTGTTGTTGATGAGCTTAAGGTTCTTCGGAGTGGTAAGATCGCCGTTGTGGTGCGGACTGGTGCCCCGTCCGAACGATCCTACCATTCAACCAGAGCCTCAAATAGGAAACAATCATTTTGCATCAAGTTTCGATGTTCATGAAAAATAATTACAAAGTTTGTTTCGCGCATTTCGTTTTCCGGACAGTTTATTTTTCGATAAACTGGTGGCCAGCTAACAATAACATTCTAGCTTTTATTATACTTCTGCACGAAAGTAAGTTGTGAAAACATTCGATTCAATTATCTTCATTTGTATAATTTTTGTATGTTATCAACATCGAAACTTTTATTATACATCTAAACGAAAATAAGTTGTGAAAACATCAATTCAATTATTTTCATTTGTCATATTTCTCTATTATCAACATCAAAACTTGATACAAAATCATTGTTTCCCAATTTATTATGAATATTTGTATAATGACCACAAAAAGCGGTAATCAGTGTTTGAGGATGTGCGCAGTCCATGTTCAAGGTCGGAATTCTTATACCAACATAACCTAGGCCCTTATTTCGAATTGTATAGTAGCTGGATTTGTCAAGCACTAGGTCCAGTTGCAAATGAAGTGGTCAATCAGCATCAACACCGAGATAGATCATGAAGAAAACTTATACTGTCATTATTACAAATATCTGTGATTCCTCCCTATTAGAATATTGATATCTCATATCGTTCACGAGCGATCGCCTTCGACACTGATATTTCGCGCTCGGTTGCCCGCGTGCAACAAGGAAGTAAGTCTGTAAATCAGTTGGGGCGGGCCATTCAAGCCACTACAAAAACACTGAACACATTAAACACAGAAATAGCCGTTCACTATATCCGCGTAGAAACGACGCGTCGTGACCCCAACAACAGCCAGGTTATTTGGGAACACGAGTAAGTGTGTGACAAGGCAAATCACTTTCATTCAACAACCCATGCCTTACGCGGGACTCGGAACCCACGCCCTCCACTGCAATTTGGTTTCTAATGCAATGCCTCTGCTGAGTTGAGCCACGGGGGTCGGCCTGCAAACGCGCGCAAATGAGATCTCTGATATTTTGAACCGGATACCGGGATTCGATTACCGCCATGATCAACCATCCTGACTGAGGTGCATCGTAGTTTCCCTCTGTCGTTTACGTTGATACTGTGATGGTTCCTTACCCAACAGGACACAACTCCTTCCATCTATTCAAAGATACATAAAATAAAACAAACAGTAACACTCGATATTTTTACCATCTATTTCTATCTCGCCACGGACCGTTCCATATACAAACAGTACGGTACGTAAACTAATGTGAATGCTTATTGTGGATGTTATTCTGTGTCTTCTCGGCAACCTTTTCTTGTGAAAGACCGAGGGGTTTACAACTCGCAAGTTTGGTGTACACCTGACTTCAGGTGATTTCAAGAGATTTCATACGAATTTCAAGGGGATTTCAAGTGATTTCAAGGGGATTTCATGGCAAGTGTACACCGGATTTCAGGAGTTGTTAACCCCTCGTGAAAGACAGTCATTAACTAATAAAGATTTTAAAAAGAGCAAAGATAGACCTACTTATCTGGATGCTGTGGAGCGGTTTCACTACAACCACAAACGTAAAGTCACGGCGATCATTTATATATTACAACGACACTGAAAATGTTACTCTCCCCTTAAATACTTGACTTACTTTGACGCAACTGCATGCGTAAATGGCACATTCTCTGTGCCTAAAAATACATGAACAAATAATGCGCGATGAGGCAACATGGAAATCCCTGAGGAAAGCTGTTGCCACGCAGATAGATAGTCTCCGGTGAGGTCCTCGGCTCACGCCATGCACGGCTAATCACTCCGCCGTGCATGGCGACATCGACATACACGGCCCAAGGGAGATACGCAAGCTACACGCACGCGAGGTACACCGGTCATGCTTATCATTTACATTGGGTTCAACGACGCACTGTATGCGTTCAACGACGCTAATGATAACTCAGATCCGGTAGCGTCGGACGAATCAAGGGGGCATGCACGGCGCTTATATAAAATAGAGAAATTCATCTCGACTACTTTTTTCATGTTCACGAACCAATGCCATTGAATAAAAAGTATACCAACTCCAAGATAATTTTATGCTCTTTAATTACGGTACTATGACATTCTATTGATGTGAATTCAATCAGTTATAAGATGATACGTGAATAAATATCAAGGATGTGATGAAATTCATTCGCGTACCAACTTAGAAGTACTGAATTCACATAATTATCTTGGAGTTGGTAGGTCTATACGTTTTTTTATATATATACGAATTTATCTTTTGTATAAGCAACGTAGGCCTACATGCACCTCCTGATGAGATGCTGAGATGAAGGTTTCTTAGGTAATGGGAATGAAAGTGGGAAGGAGGCGGTCGTGGCCTGTACTGTAGAACTATTCCAGCATTAGCCTAGACTACAGAGGGAAGCCACAAAAAAACTCCTGTAAAGATAGACCGTGGCGGGAATCGAACCAGGTCCGATATGCCACTCATCTCCCAGATCACACGAAGCGAGCGCTTCAGTCACTGAGCTACCTGTGCCGGTCGGTAATGCTTGCCGGCAGCAAGTTTCGACCGCCCCATACCGTATCATCACACGGTTATCACCACTCAGCATATCTAGCGATACGTTCACGCCAGGTCAGTATAGGTTAGTAGTGAAAATTACCACTATTATAATAAATGGAAGGCAAAGAAAGATATGAATAGAAAATCAAAGAAGAATTATCAAATATCGAGATTACGAGAAGATTGAAGATTAGATTTGTACGTGCATCGCGGTTTCCCTCTGTCGTTAGGTTCATACTGTTTCCTTGGGTTCCTTAACAATAGGCAATACCGATTCTTTCCCACTATCCAAAAATAAATAATAATAAAATAACTTCGTCTCATCTTCCCAACATCTCATTCGGCATTCATTGACGCCAAGATCTTGGTCATCAGTACAGTGTGTCGTTGAACCCAATCTAAGCGAAATAAATAAATATAACGCTAATAGAGGGGATTTTCCGTGATTTTGCTCAATATTCTGTTTCTAGAATCTAATTCCAAAATTGACTACAAAATGCACTCTGAAGAGGTGGTCTAGTATTCAACATTGCTGTAGTAGCCTATTCAACACAGCGGTAATTTTCTCAAGGGGACCTCCCCACAGCGTAACATTTTCAGTGGCAACGTGGCATATAAAAGATCGTGCTGGCTTTTCGTTTGAACATACTATAGTGAAACTACTCCACACCATTCAGAGAAGTATCTTATAAAATACTGTCGATCCATAATACACATTCACAATATGTTACGTGTTATTTGTATATAACGGTACACGGTGAGGTAAAAATAGATGTCAAAAATATCGAGTGCCACTAATGTTACATGCAACTGATATTTCCACCTTTGTTACTTTTACACAATTTGAGTCATTAGCATTTTCGACAAATATCGTCTTTTCCTGTAATGTATTTGTTTATTTTGTATCTTGAATTGTTGGAGTTTTATTATGATCACTTATATCTGTGAAATCACTCTGACGGGACGGGAACTTTTTGCCCTAAGGCGACTGGGGACGCCTTAACTATCTCACGGCGGAGTTTAGTGACTTGAGTGACTCTCTCTTCAAGTGATCACTGGAGACTAGACTTCCAAGTACTTCTATCAGTCCACTGTGTCCACATTTCCTTCTGTGTCTCTGTACGATATACATCAACTCTTTGCTTCCCTCTTCCAAAACAAACTAGTTTGCACTTTACTTTGCAATTTCTACTTATAGTAACAGTCCCAGCATCCTCTGACCAGCCTTCACTGCCTATCACCTGCCGCCCCCCCTCCCCTCCCCCCACTGTGACAGGCTGACCGTTTAATTAAACACGTGTGTGAAATATAAGCTTCAATTGCGAGTGCGATGGAAATCGAATTTTCAATCTACTCGTCAGTTCAATATTAATTAGGAAATTAAGAGCGCATGGGAGGTGATTTAACGAAATATCCGTTCTTTGGTGATAACATTCGAACGATATAAGATGTCAAAATTCTAAGCGGGGGAAATATAGGTATTTTCAATACCTTCAAGATGGTATGAGTAAAAACTTGTTGCATGAATATTGCAAAAAAAATGCATAAATATCAAACCAACTTTGATCAAACGAATACAGCTGAGAAAATGTGTCCTTTGACTTTACCTGTATGCGTTCGACAATTATTATGCGATATAAGTTGAATAGTATTTACTTATACCATCATGAAGGTATTGAAATATCCGTGTTTCCCATGTTGATATCTCATATCGTTCGAAAGTTGAAAAGTGATTCGCTGTATCGACCTTGATGCACTCTTTAATATTCGATTTCGTTGCCACTCACTACATCCGATTACCGGAGGAATACGAACAAGTCGAATCTCAGAAAACGTAATTACTGCATGGAGTGCCAATGAAGATAGGCCTATCATTAGTCTAATGGCATATCCTATCCGTAACTAATTTGTCAACGAAACGATAATTTTTCATTGTTAAGAATTGAATTACCCAGGCTTACACAAGTTGCAGTTTCTAACTATGTATCTTGAAGTGGGCCTAGAGGCGCGTTGAAAGTTTGATTCGAGTGGGGGGGACGGGCATTGTAATATATATATAGTAATTATATATATATATATAATAATATATATATATATATATATATATATATATATATATATATATATATATATATATATAATAATATATATATAATATATATACCTAGGGGCTCTCGCAGATACTAGATCTGCCCCAGCCACTGGGGACGAAGAAGTCCAAGCCCTGTTATTGTTCTTTCCCAACTTGGAAGCATATTTGATATTTGTCCCAAGTTGAGCGTGTATTCTGACGACCGTAAGTGATTGTGGCAAATGAAGTGGGGAGGGGTCAGAAACATCAAATGGTGAAGAGGTCATCTCCTCCCCTATCTCCCCTCCCCTTCCTAAGCGCCTGTTCAAGTACGGGAACGTATGCGCTTCATGCAAAGTGAATGATTTTCGTCCATCTGACGGAAGTCGGAGAAGCAACAGGTGAAATAATATTGAATCCCGGTAAACCAACCAGAGCGACACAAAATTCGTTTCTGATACAAACTTTTGGAAAACACAGTTCTAATTTTGACAAAACCAGTATCCTAGCATCATATGGCCTGTTCATACGGGGCACTGACGTGCCAATCATACAGAGTTAAATCTCCTATTGCCAGTATTGGGTCTGTGACATCGCGCCAATGCAGTGTTGAAAATTCAAATATTTATATTTATTAACTTCATCAAATTGATATCATCTGTTAAAACATATGAATTACATACATGCTGAAACTGTGACAAGTGGCCTCGAGTGGCTAGCACACTGTCGTCAATCAGGAGACCGGGTTCGATTCCCGCCATATGGTCGACCAACCTGACAGGGGGTTTTCGTGGTCTCCCTGTCGTCCATGTCAATACTAAGATGGTTCCTTAACAACAGGCCACGACCGACTCCTTCGCACTATCCAAAAATACATAATAAAATAACCTTTCATCTCATCATCTTGGATATCATTCACCGACGCCAATAGATCTCAAGTCACCAGTACAGTGCGTTGTTGAACCCACTACAAATAAATTAAACAACATACGGTATGCTGAAGTCCCTATTTTTACGTTCGGCCCAGGCTACAGCAATAACTTGTCAAATTGTTTACGAAGTGCGACGGCGTCCATGTTTCATCTCTGTACTGTTCTCCTATTGGTTTATCATGTAGGATTCAACACCACATGTGACCACGTGATTAAACCCCAGTCTATCCGAAATTCCAGTGTTGTAAATTTATATTTACAAACATAATTCACAGTTATATTTGTTTCTAAGAAAAATATCAAATTGATAAGATCAAGATAATGAAGAAGATATAATAAGATTGAAGATATTTTTCTCCCCATCTGAAAATGTTTCTGTTTACTACCCCTGGAATGATTACCTAGTGAGATTCATTGTTTGTTGAACTAGTTATCTTACTTTAACTATTCTTTGAGGTGGTAAGCGCCCTCGCGGTGCCCCTTCCGAACGATCCTAGCTAACACTGATTTTGTATCAAGTTACGAAATTGATTTAAAAAAATGTTTAGCTGCGTGGTATTATTGGGCCATTAAAATTTTCATGACGACGTTTACGATCAGAAATGCAACTGTATCTTTTCACAGAGATCATCACGAATTACTGTTGATTTTATAAGTATTCAGCTGGTAAACCACCTTCATCTCTCGTGGATAAGAGTATTCAGTAAGATTATCTTCAACTAATCGAAGCCTCTGAAACAAGGCAGAAACACGTGTGGCCTACACATTAGTTTCACTCTTTGACAGCGTTGTTAGTGGTGTGTAAACTACCAGCTACAATAATAAATAAATACAGCATACTGTAAACATCTATCGGTTTATTTCAATGAGAATTAATTGTTAAACCTTCAAGGCGGTTAGTGTATGCCTCCACGGTGGCGCATTCAGCGAGAGCAACGCTTTAGAGGTCGGGTGTGGGTTCCAGTCCCGCACAAGCCTTGACTAAACCATCATCCGTTGTTTCGTGTCCCCAAAAACCTAGCTGTTGAACGAACAATCGTCATTAACCCCTCCTCGAAGGATTCGGTCACCTTGGCGTGGGTGGGGGCTTGAATGGCTACGTGAACTCCAGGGCTGTCGTCGGAAGCAATGTATCTGCTCCTAAAAGGGTCACACATGGCGATAAGGTATGGGGGTCCATTAGAAGTTCGGACAGTCTCGGTCGAGTGGAAGCCTTTTGGTAACTGGAGGGGGTACTGAGCGTTGCGTTTTTATTTCATTTTATTTGCTCTTCTCGTCACTTCTCTCCTCATCTATCGCCTTCTTTATTCTCACCTTCCCTTACTTCTCTCTTCCTTGCCCATATGCTCTTCCTCCATATGCTTAAACATCCACAAATGTTGACAACTATGGCAAAGTACACAGACATGATCACAGGCGCAAAATGACCTCGCTGTCGACACGCCTTTGAACCCTAACACTCATAGAAGTGGCTATTAGTCGGACCAGAAGAAAATTCAACATTGGTTTTAGTTTAGATTAGCTTAGTATGTTTGTTTGGTTAGGTTAGTTATTTCGATATTTTCCAACAATATTCCAAGGTTTTGATGCGACATCGAATTGGAATGTTCAATATCAAAACGATGCAGGGGTTATATTAGTGCGCAGTTGACCCTAATATGTATGCGCAGTTCTAAACTTCAAAAATGCAGCTCTTAATTTCAATTTGCGCAGTTGTGAAATAACGAATAGTGTCAAATAATGAACGTTATCAAAGAAGAATTGAACAATGAGTGAATCGATATTCTTCAAACCACATTATTTCATGTTTATGCTCAATAATTTGAATGATTCTTCCATATATATTCTTCTCCCATTAATAAATAGGCCTACGCGTATACTTGGCGCAAATAATGCACTAGAGCCTTAAGCCTACATATTCCCAAATAGTAACAACGATACTTAAAAAAGTGAAGTTATTCCAAAAAAATCCCTGCGGGGCTGTGATGCTCCTTCTCCCCCCCCCTCCTCTCCCAGTACCCGCACGGAGCCTACCTCTTTATATAATTGATTTAATATGCGCAGTTCTAAAATGTCACTAATATAATCACTGAAACGATGATTGATATCGAACTGAACAATCGGAAGTAGGCCAAGCTAAAATAAGTATGTAGAAGTTAAATAGCCAAGTAACAAAAAAATGGTTTCTCGTTGCAGTAAATAATGGTGTATACTGAGTATCATATGTGTATGAAGGGGAAAGAGCTTGATGTACGTGCTCGTAATGTGTTCTTATAACTACCAGTAGAGATTGTTATAAGATAGCCACCAAATTGTCAATGAAAAAAGAATTGACTATCTTGGGAGTAAAATATAATTCGGAATATTATTGTGAAATAAGTGGAAAATGAACTGAAATTGAAACAGTATTACATGATCGAGCCCCTAGGCTTCCACTCTCGCATTTTTCATTCAATTCAATATCGTTTGAAAATTTCGATATTAAGTTTCGATATTGCTGCGACAACCCTACTTGGCATACTGTAACAATTATAACAAATAATTAGGCCAGTCGGTTAGCAGCTATAGGGTCGCTGTCAATTGTCTCGTTTAGAACCGAGTACCTTGAAGGTGCTGAGAGCAAGCTGTAAAGCGTGCTTTACATGACGCGGATAGTGCGCGGATTCTAGTCTGCGAAAGTATGCAAATCGGCCATGATGGAATATTGGCCAATCAGGGAAGAGTGCGGACAGGCGGACGAGAGTTGGGCTGATCTCTACTTTTTCTGAGGATTCTGCGCGTATTACCGGATGTAGTTAGAATAAACACTAGTTTCAAACAAAAATCCAGTAGATGTCGTATTCTGCTTCCGTTAGGGGAGGACTCGTGTCTCTTTATGAATCATTATATTTATACCAGTATATATTATTCATTATATATCTCATGTATATACTTATATATTTTGTTGTTATTATTATTAAATATATATTATATATATATATATATATATATATATATATATATATCTCATATATAAAAAGCTCGTGTCACATGTTAGTGTATGAACTCCTCCGAGACCGCTCGACCGAGTAACGTGAAATTCCTCATGCACATTCGTTAGGGGTGGTAGAATGTCCTAAAGTATTATGACATCTTCCGCCAAGCTGTCTCCCAGGTACAAAATCCAAAAATTTGCTTTTCAATGACATTCAAGGACAATGGCGTTATTCGATGACCTTGGCGGCGGTAGTCAAGGTCCGTGGTGCAAGGTTGCGGAAGTACACGCTAGATGGCAGACACTCCGCTGTCTGGTACCGTTGTGAATCACACGCCATGTCGAGGCAATGTTGCGTCACACAATCAAATCGTGTTGCATTTCTCACAG
This sequence comes from Brachyptera putata, assembly GCA_907164805.1. NCBI lineage: Eukaryota > Metazoa > Arthropoda > Insecta > Plecoptera > Taeniopterygidae > Brachyptera > Brachyptera putata. Next base: position 19,882,626 of record OU015463.1, on the reverse strand, counting down.
AGTACAGCGCAGTGCACTCAAAATTGGTGTTGGGTCACTTTTATCGGGAAGCGTGAAGTGATTCAGCGTCACTGTGAGTCAAATCGTGTTGCATCTCTCGGAGACTACAGCGCAGTGCACTCAAAATTGGTGTTGGGACACTTTTATCGGGAAGCGTGAAGTGATTCAGCGTCACTGTGAGTACATCAATTTCCTATGCCACAAACGTTAGTCGCTCCGGGTGACCATTTCATTTGGAGTGATCTCTGTTCACTTCGAGTGCTATACATGAACTGAATCACACTACTATCAAGTACCAATGCTAATTTCGAATGATATCCGTCATTACGGTTGAGTCTTATGTGCAATACGTACTAGGGTCAACTACCTCATGCGTACCGTCAAGCAATACTCATAGGATAAATAGGAGGTGCGAGCAAATGAAATGTGTTTCAGTGGGGCAATCCCCTTTTAAGGTGATTTCCGTTCATTATCATCCGTGGTAGCCTTTCGAGTAACATTGCAAATTGCCAATGATATCCGTGATTACGGTTGATTCTGTACTTTCGCTTTTAAAACCCCCTCAACATTGCTATGCGTGCATTGCGAGCGATTGCGTTTAATTTTGGTACCTCCGTCGTCCTTCCCGACATTTCGTTGAGTTCTTCCGATTTCGGCTCACGTCTGTTGATCACCAACAATGGCATCACTAACAACATATAAAAATTGCCACCGTGCGAGCTCGAAAATGGATTTTTTGTTTTGCTTTCTATCCCTCCATGTTGTAAAAAAATTGCCACAAAAACACTGGTAATAATATATCAAAGATTCGGCTTTATTTTGAAAAAAGAAACAAAAAATCATGTGCAATACATACTACGTTACAAGAGCTATTGTCTTAAATATAAAAAGCTCGTGTCACATGTTAGTGGACGAACTCCTCCGAGACGGCACGACCGAGAATCGTGGAATTCCTCATGCACATTCGATGGGTGTGGTAGAATGTCCTAAAGTATATGACATCTTCCGCCAAGCTTTCTCCCAGGTACAAAATCCAAAAATTTGCTTTTCAATGACACTCAAGGACAATGGCGTGTTGATCTAGATGATTGTCCTTGAAGTCTGTGGCGAGAGGTTTGCGGGTGCGAGGAGGGGAAAGGGGCTGATTGCGCGCTAGCTCTGAGCATGTCGATCTAGATTATTATCCTGGAAGCCTGTCATTGCATATCATACATCTCATCGAATCGCCTGGAATCTTTGGTCTGTAACTGATACGCAGCCTACGACAATTGGGGATCAGTAGACTGCCCGTCAGCGCACAAAGCAGACCGAGATACTTTCCTCAGTGAAAAGGTGGCGGTTTAATGCGCGTTAGCACATCGGAAACTTACGGGTAAGTTTCTTACCTTGCCAAAAATCGCACACTAGGAAAACGCTATATGTAAGAATCTTACACTAGGAAAACTCTATATGTAAGGATCTGACACTGGGAAAACGCGATAGGTAAGGATCTGACACTGGGAAAACGCGATAGGTAAGGATCTTACACTGGAAAAACGCGATAGGTAAGAATCTTACACTGGGAAAACGCTATAGGTAAGAATCTGACACTGGGAAAACGCTATATGTAAGGATCTGACACTGGGAAAACGCGATAGGTAAGGATCTTACACTGGGAAAACGCGATAGGTAAGGATCTTACCCTGGGAAAACGCGAGAGGTAAGGATCTTACACTGGGAAAACGCGACAGGTAAGGATCTGACACTGGGAAAACGCGATACGCAAGGATCTTACACTGGGAAAACGCGATAGGTAAGGATCTTACACTGGAAAAACGCGATAGGTAAGGATCTTACACTGGGAAAACGCGATAGGTAAGGATCTTACACTGGGAAAACGCGATAGGTAAGGATCTTATACACTGGAAAAACGCTACAGGTAAGGATCTTACACTGGGAAGCCGCTATGTGAGGATCTTACACTGGGAAAACGCTATATATAAGCATTGAAGGATGAGCAAAGTCGCAGAAAATGATGAAGTGTAAATACAATCACTTTGTACTTCTTCCCTTAAGAACGGCTCATCAAAAAAATTTAAAATTACTTAAATTATAGACAGCCACAATGTACATAACCAGTATGTTCTTTTCCAATCAACCCCTTCCGCTACATCCCGTGAAAAACAGCGCGCGCAAGAGTATCTCCATGCTGTTTACTGCCCTACAATAACTTCACACGTGAATGGAACTCATTACAAAGAGTAAACACTATAAATTGCACCCGGGCAACGCCGGGTATTTCTGCTAGTATGTATATATATATATATATATATATATATATATATATATATATATATATATATATATATATATATATGTACATCATTTGGCGTGGGGAATGTTTCACAATATCACTTGTTGCATTACACAATTACAATCAGAATAGTAAAATCAATAGTACCTTATAACATGAAGTTTAATTATAATATCATTAAATTGCATCAATAAAAATACTTGTAGATACATTTGGAAAGAGACGATTAGAATATGTCATTCTAGTCACTTTCAATTTATTGTCTGTAAGCTTAAGACATTTAGAAAAACATACTGACATCAAAAGATAGGTAAAGAATTGGTTACTAGATAACATTAAATAGTTCTTTGATGGTATGTCAATCAATTAAATCAGTTTTTATAATTCCTATACCAGTACATCATTTATTGTAGGGATACCTACCCACATTTTATATACATTTAGGCCCCTACAATTTATTATTTCTAATAAGTTTTGTAAGGTCTTTGTACTGTCAAAGATCACTGATTGATTACAAACGTCATACTAATTTTCAAAGTCAATAGGTACGGTAAAGCTCGTGTGTAATTTGTTCATGTAATTATTCTTTTTCATTATTTTTACATTTATTTGTATTATAGCTATTTGATGCGAGTTCGCTAGCTAAATATGACTTGGATATTATTTATCCATGTTAAAGAAGACGAGTATCATCTTTGAAGAGAGTATTATTCTCGTTTGGTTTGAGGACACACAGGAGTGAAAAATGTTTCTTGTAATAATGTACATTTATTGGATGAAAAATATATATTTATATATAAATATGTATACAGGCCTACAGACATATATAAACATATATTATCAGATTACTATCATGTATAATATTATTCGTGTCTGCCTTTCAGAATCCTGGTTCCCCAAATTGACCAACAGGTTACAATCCCATCAGAAACCGCAAAAAAACGCCCCGCGTCCGCTCGCGGATCCGCACACAATCCGTGTCATGTAGAGCCCACTTAAAAAGGACTGAATTTCATACTCACTGATTTGCTGGTAACTACGTAAGCAAGAGAAGGCCTGCTGCACTGGAGTCGCCGACACACGTTCCGTGAGCAGATTGAATTTGGCCAAGATTCAAATTCTGAAAAAGAGATGAAAGCACTTAACAAAAGTCTGTTCAAGCCAAATTGGCTCATTTATTTGAAGACAGCATTTCCAAACGCCTGATTGAATTGCCGCCCAGTAGCTAAGTTCACTAGTGCAGCGCTTTAGGAAATGAAGTCACTGTTGGGCGTGGGTTCCGAGTCCCGCATAAGGCAAAGTATTTGAGAAAACAATAATCTTTTGCATTGAATACTGTGTTCTAGTACAGAGACAGGAATTTTTATGCAAGCCATTTCTTAAATGGAATTAGAACACATAATAAGTTACAACCTTGAATTGGATAACTTCGTTTCTGTTGATGAACCTGAACAGAAATACATACAACCATGCTCAAGACAATTTATTGTGAAGTTATTGTGTTGAAAAAAAACACTGCCATGGACCCCGAGCATGGGCAACAGCGATTCTAACCACTGCACAGCACCGAAGTGTGCATGGGTAACTGGTCCTAGATTATCGTACATCGCAGCTCGGGTTGGAACCAAGTCGTGCCATCACAAATTCTAGTGTTCCAATTGGTAACTTTTGATTCCATTTAAAAACTGACTTGCAGAAGAAAAGAAAATGGAATACTCGAAGAGCCAACAGTTGGGAGGCCACAAACAAAGTCAGTCTGGTGCTGGGTACAAAGGTCTCTAGACGAGCTAACAGCTGCCAGAAGCTAGTCAGTCTGATACTGGGTGCAGTGGTCTCTAGACGAGCTAACAGCTGCCAGAAGCTAGTCAGTCTGATGCGTCTGTGAGTCTGATGCAAAGAGCAAGGGTCTCTAAACGAGCTAACAGGTAGAAGGCCAGAAGCTACTAAAACTGATTACTGAATGCAAGGGTCTCTGGACGACCTAACAGCTGCCAGAAGCTAGTCAGTCTGGTGCTGGGTACAAGGGTCTCTAAACGAGCTAACAGGTAGAAGGCCAGAAGCTACTAAAACTGATTACTGAATGCAAGGGTCTCTGGACGACCTAACAGCTGCCAGAAGCTAGTCAGTCTGGTGCTGGGTACAAGGGTCTCTCCACGAGCTAACAGGTAGGAGGCCAGAAGCTACTAAAACTGATTACTGACTGCAATGGTCTCTGGACGACCTAACAGCTGCCAGAAGCTAGTCAGTCTGATATTGGGTGCAAGAGTCACTAGACGAGCTAACAGCTGCCAGAAGCTTGTCAGTCTGATACTGGCTGCAAGGGTTTCTAGACGAGCTAATAGCTGCCAGAAGCTAGTCAGTCTGGTGCCAGGTGCAAGGGTCTCTAGAGGAGCTAACAGCTGCCCGAAGCTAGTCAGTCTGATACCGGGTGCAAGGGTCTCTAGACGAGCTAACAGCTGCCAGAAGCTAGTCAGTCTGGTGCTGGGTGCAAGGGTCTCTAGGCGAGTTACCAGCTACCAGAAGATAGGCAGTCAGTCTAATGCTGGGTGCAAGAGTCTCTCCACGAGCTAACAGCTAGTCAGTCTGATGGGATGCAAGGGTCCCTAGACGAGCTAACAGCTGCCTGAAGCTAGTCAATCCCACGCTGGGTGCAAGGGGTGGATCCATTACCACTCTAGCTGCTCTAGCTAGCACTCTAGCTGTACAATAACAAATTGAACTGAATAATGTATCAAATATGAATGAGATTTTAACAAGTGTACCATAAATAATTACCCATTCAAAAGCTATCAAGTAGGCTCATTTGTCTTTCATGCATTGCATGTGCCTTTCTCTCATTCGCGCAGGCTCACTCAGGTTTCATGTTGTCTGTAACATGTATCAAATAATGGATTGGTTCTTATTACAACAGATCTAAAATAAACCCCTTTTAGTGCGTGGTCATGGCAAATGGTATGGAGATCCCAAAGTGACCAGTTTGTAATACTCGGCTTTTACTGACACATTGAAAACCACTGTCTTATCATGTCTATGGTACTATATATAATCATCAGGATTTTCTCAAGAAATGGAATATTCACTTCCTTGAAATGGTCTTCGAATGGTTTACATGTCATTAAGCTAACATTTCTGCTTGTATTCTTCAAAATAACATAGGGCCTATATCAAATAATCTTGTTCGTATTAATAATTGATAGCAAGTCTAGTCCAAGCCACTCAATGTTCATTTGAGGTGAATTATAAATTGATGATTAAAATTAGAAAACCAATATGTCTACGAACGGAAAAAATCCCCCTCATTGATGATGGTTATTGTCTGTGTAACGACCCCACCAACAGCAGGGTCATTTGGGGGTATGAATAGCAGTTGATAATGAAACTGATGATAAGTGAAGATAAGTAAGTGAAAGGACGCCATACCTTGAGCCTTCTTCCCGACATTTATGAATGTGTAATGAAATGATGGTTAATTGAATAAAATTGGCTGACAGACATTCCCTAATCATAGTTCTAGTCTTTCATTTCACATGAAAAACTTGTCATCTATTTGGCTAGTAAAATGTCAAAATTTATTGTGAAATATTGTGCATAGAACTCAATGTGGCTTTGCATCATAGCTTCTAGAATAGTTGTTGACATATTCATGAGCTGCCACTGGCTAAAATCGGCTAGCCTCGTGAAGGGAGTGGGAGTCTAATGCAATAACATTAATTTAATTTAATATTTTAGAATTGAGAATTGCAAAAAAGTGGAATGAGAAGATAATTCCACTTGTTCCGTTTCAAATTTCACAAGTCTGGAGAATAAGGCTCCTTATGCAGGACTCGAACCCATAGTGGCCCAACGGCAGCTTCAGTTCCAAAAGCAGTACCTCAGTTGACCGAGCTGCGGAGGGCGCCCCCCCCCCCCTCCACCCCATTCATATTAGGAGCTGCAGAGTTCAAATACACATTCCGATATCAAATTAAAAAGGTAGAAATTGAGGTGATATTGAAAGTTTGACTTCTTCTGAAGGTCATCATGGTTACCAGTACCCAATTTATGATCACTCAGACTTCATGATACACTACCATATGTTGCGCTTGCTAGTAAAAAAGGCTTCTTTGGCGTCGATTGAAAGCGCTAGACTAGTAGCAGAGATTTTACAAAGCATAGCCCTATGTTACTACCGGTAGCAGTATTATAAAAAGGCTGTGCCTACAGCTGGGACCCGAGCCCAGATTCTGAACAGACCGTCGGCAACATCCTAGGCCTACTGTTAAAAACCCAACATTTCAAGCCATACTGCAGCTCCAGGGTGCACGCTAACATCACATTCTAGAACACAAATTACGGGCAAATGCAGCTCAGTTGCTATCACGCTCATTTCATGTGATCCGGGAGATGAGGGGATATCGGACCTGGTTCAATCCCTGCCTCCAACCATCTTACAGTGGATTTCGTGGTTTCCCTCTGCAGCCTGGGTAAATGCTGGGATGGTTCTACAATATAGGCCAAGACTGCTCTCTTCCCAATTACCTACGAAACCTTCATCTCATCATCTCATTAATCATTCATCCATCACCAAAAGATCTTAGTTATCATTATACTGCCTTGTTAACCCCAAAACAAGTTAAAAATACAAAATAAAACACAAATTGTATGATAACGTTGAAAATTTAGTAGGCCTACTGGTACCGGTAGAAGGAATTGTTGAGAATAAACTAGTGGCGAGCAGTGGAGATGGCCTACCGGTACGCCTCTTTTGCTTCGATTTTGAAAAATAAACTATAGCTTTAATACCAATTTTATGGAAATATCTATCCAGGCCCACATAGGCCTATAAAAATCAAATCAATGACTATTTGTAGGAAATATCTTTTTATATGCTATAGGCCAATACCATTTTCACCTAATTGACATCTCTGTATAATAATCAATGACCTCTCTAGCTCTCCCTCAACTTAGGCCTAGTGTTTTCCTAGTATTACAGGACTATAATTATATTATATAAGGCCTATGATTGTACAATTATATTAATTAGTGTTTATGCCAATAATCTACAATTATGTTAATTATTGTTCAGACCTAGGCCTATATTGTGTAATTATGTAGGGGTAGGCCTATAATTACATCAATTATTGTTAATTTAAGAAAATTTGTTAAAATTCTACACATATGCTATAGGCTTAGCTAGGCTAGGCCCAACAGGAGGAATTGTACGGTAATTTTCTTATGTAGGTGTGCAATGAAAGAAAAAAACAATGAAAGCTAGGCCTACAATTGAGCTGTCAACTTGGGGAACTTGCTCTAACTAAATCTTATCCTAGAACCTAGTTAAAAATACATGCAACACGTTACTCATGTACCCTACCACGTCTTCATCAAGTTTGAATACTGTTCTACACCATATTTACGCAACTTAAAGAATGGACAAACCTAAATAATCATAGCAATGAGAAAGGAAGGTGTCACTAATAATCGCGAACTTTTTAATCGTGTGATAATGAAATTGTTCAGGAGCAAAAAAAATTGAATGGCAATTTAGCCAAGCTAATAGGATGTTAAATTGTTACCAAAATTTTTTTTCAGGCCTACCTAGGAATTTTTTTACGGAGTCGGTACTCTAATATACCTATACGCCTTCAACTAATTTAATACAACCATTTAAAAGCTTTTTTGGCACAAATATATAATTTCATCAATTAAAGTATGGTACCACATATGCCTCGATTTTAGGGTGATTTCAAATATTGCGACATAGGCATAACCACTCACCCTACCAAAAGTACGATATTTTTATGCCAGTGGCTTTTCTGGGTAGGTGCCACAATTCATGTCATGATGCCGTTACTGGCGACGTAAAACAATAATATTAGAATATAATATTGGTGTAAGATTGAATGGGTTAATGCATAGGAGGCCGTCTACTTGACAGGAAAATATATACCTGTACCAGTACATTGATTGGTTACGTGTCGCTATTGCCTACCATAGCCTGAGCTATTAGCTATGTACAGATAGATATACTAGTTCGTATTGTTCATAAGGAAACGATGCTTTAAAGGACTTAATGTGTATTTTTTGGAAAACAAATCTCGACATATTCATCAAAGTGTAATGCCTAGTTTAGTCATGAACTATAGATAGGCCTACACATGATGTGTAGCCATTGGCTATAGGCCTATAGGATGACTACAATAATTATAGATTAGGCCTATGGTAGGCCTATTTTGCGTAGGCCTAGCTTATTCTTTAGACATAAATACAGGGCATATGACTCCTGGGTCTAGGGCTAAATAGGGCCACATAACAGGTTCAAGCCCAGACCAATTTGTTTAGGCTGATGTGTTATATTTAATTACAAGAGAAATACATACCCTAGGCCTACTAGGGTGAGGTGTATAAATATACCGTAATCTTCTTATTCTTTGGGGGCCAAGTAGGCCTACTAGGCCTACAGTTTGTATACTTCTAAACCCTAGATATTCTGTTCCATAACTATTACAAATTTGGACTAGGCCTAGGCAAAACAGGGACATAATAAGCCTAGACCTACCCTAGACCTAGCCTAGACCTAGTTGCACGTTTGATGAAAGCAGTTCAGATCGGCAAAGTAACAATTTCAAGTAGCAAAGTAGGCCTACACTTCACCCAGAGAAAAGTACTAATAGGCCCACAGAATTAATATTGGGCCTACATGTAATCACAGCCACAAGCTCATATATAATAATGGTGTGGTTAGGAAGTGGCAAACCTTACCTAAGCCTAGTGTATTTCCAAGTTAAAATGCAGCACTCCGTAATATCACGCAAACTAGACACTCACAATTCGACACCTATTTAACACCTCGGAGTATCACTGTTGTCACACTGGACTGACTGGAGTGACACAAACAATATAAATAAGTACAAAAATAAGTGAAAACAATCACAGCACTCAAAAACACACACTCCCTGAATTCACCTCATCAAATGACGTCATTTCCGATGGTTCACTGTTCCACCATAGATTAGTAAGGGGAGATGGTACAACCCAACTATATATCTTTGAGAAAATAGTTACAGGCATTCACCATGTGAGGCAGCACTTCGCAGAGCACACAAAGCTCTATCAGGAGCGCAGTTTCAATCTTTTTAAAGAGAAAAATTATGCCATCTTTTTCACAATTCTATTCTCAGCTAGCTAGCTCTGTTCTCAGCGTTAGGCCATTGTTATAAGTCCATGATTATTACAATTGATTATTTTATGATCCATGATAACAAGATTAGACTAGGTCTATTTAAAACAATATACTGAAATCTAAATAAACTATGAGTTGGTAGAGAGAACAGTATCTAGTCTCTCTAGGAATAATGACAATCTTATTAATAGTGTATCTATAGATGAAGCTAGGACTAGATTTTTTTAAATATAGAGAAGTTAATATCAGTGATACATCAAGACATTTGCTGTTAATAATAATAGAGAAAAACATGTCCCTTCAGTGGATAGTCAAAATATAATTGTTTTCAATGCCCACAGAATGATCAACAATCTCAGATGAAGAAAACCATGAAAACCATGAAATCAGCATTGCTGGTTATAAATATATTAGAGTGGATTCAAGCTCTCGACATATTGATGGACACTTAATCTATAGTAGGCCTATCAGATCTAGAAGTCGATGGTGAAACTTGGTGGTCAGCTTCCAATAAGTTCACTAGTGGATCATTAAGAAGCCTTAAATTAAGTATAGTTTATTTGAATAGCATTGTTATTGAATGATGGATTAATTTAGCATCTCATTAGTCATTTGCATCGAGAACTAGCCTTTAGTTCTATAAGAAAATTAATTTTGACATCTAAATCCCATCTGCAACACTTTAAACCATATTAGAAAAGCTGTAATTTAACAAAATTCCCTGCGGAGCCCCCCCGCGGGTCACTAGCTTTGCGTTATCAAGCCGTTCCAAAACTGTTCTTATATGGCATTTTCTTTTCCAAACTGAAATCGCCCCCCCATGGATATGACCTGGATCTGCCCCTGCTTCTTAATAAACTATTTCTGAATATGAATAGTAAAAGTCTAATTTTTATAGCAATATTTTCAGATGCTTTTGAAACGATAGATCAAACCATGTTCTTAAATAAATTATTCCTGTTTGGATTCAATGGCAATGTACTGCAATTAATAAAATCTTCCAATAGAACTTAGCTACTAGAGAATTACGTATGTGAAGGAATATTCTAGTTATCTGCTCCCCTATTTTTCATTCTATATATCAACGACATTGCCGAAATGTCTCAATTATTGTCCAATTCATTTTTATGCAGATGATGCACTAATTATTTGTTTGGGAAGGGAATGGAGTGGTGTTTTATCTAATTCTAATAATGATTTCAAATCTCTAGATGAGATATTAGTAGTCAAAAAGTCAAAACTAAATGTTATTTCAAATAACAAAAGTAATGATACTGTACCCTAAACCAACTAGAAATAGGATAATGATAGTATTGAAGTAGCCGAGTTCAGATTTAGTGCGATATTATTAAAGTGGTTCAACCTATTAATATTCAGGAATAATTGTGGATGAAAATCTTAGCTATAAACAGCATGGGGAATATAATATATCATTAATAAGGTTGCTCGTTAAGTTGGATTTCTTGAAAGAGTAAGTGGATATCTCTCAATTGAATCGTCAATATTTATATACCAAGCAACTGTAGCCCCTCATTTTGACTACTGCAGCTCTACATATTTAATTTCTTCTTGGCAAAACATAAATACCATACAAGTACAACAAAATAAGGATATTTGGTTTCTGCACTGCATTCTAAGAGTTAGTCAAAATACTGCTTTTGATGAAATGTGTGAGGCGCTCTGTCGGAATAAAATTGGGCAGACAATTGTTCTAAATACCACGCGATGGATTTTTATCAAAAAGATTTGGTTTCTGATAACTCATGTACCGTAATACATTTTCTTATAACCAGGAATATGAAAAATATAATATTAGAAATATCAACAATATAAATAATGTAAGAACTACTGAAAAACTTGGGACAATTTGATCTTCATTAAGGGGATGTAAGTATATAATAGATTAGATATGATTTTTTTCTTATGTTGCTCAACGACCCCACCAACAGCTAGGTTATACGGGGGTACGAATGAGCGGGTGATAATGAAACAATGAAGTGATGATAGGTGAAAGGACGTTTACAAAAGCCTATCCATTATGCGGGACTCGAACCCACGCCCAACCTGACTTCAGTTTCTACCGCTAGCGATAGTTGACTGAGCCACCGGGGCGGCTGATATGAAAATAAAAGAGAGTAGAACAGTAGAGCAATTCAAAAGAGAATGATCTAGATATATTACAAACGGTTCACTTAGTTCTGAAAAATGAAAAATCGTCTTTTTGGGATGATCTGAACGACTGTTGCATTTATATTTTAGACGTATATTAATTACTGATTATGTGATTATACCACTTATGTGATGCCACTTTTCACACAACCTATCCTAAGGAAATACATATATATTTAGATTGTAATATATGAGCATTGCCTTAAATTTGTTAGTTTAATTTGATCAATTATGATATTTAACTTCTCCTTGATATTTGTACTGGATTCTGTATTCCCCATGTATTTCATTTTATACCATGCAATAGTGGTGGCATATATTGCTAAATAATTCGATGCTGCCCATCAAAGTCAAGGTATAGACCAAATGAAGAAGACATCACGCTGAGGGAGAGGGAAGAGTGAGTAAGACCTACCATTAATATGCATAGACCTTATTTTATTGTAAATAATTAATCTTTGTGCATAAGTAATTATATTTATTATAATTAAATCTTAGAAGCCATTGTTCACCTCATATAATGAGTTATTCGATAACAGTCATGTTACTTCTATATTACAGAAAAGCCACATAGAACAATATAATATTGCATTGTCAATACATACTATTGCATAGTAATTTTTTGACCCTCCTATCTTAAAATATAAAAACCTCGATATTGTAATGAATGTAACATAACATTGAACACATCATAGCTGAAAGGTGAATAAATAATGGTTTTATTGTTTCCCATTTGGTTTTTGGTTTTAGCTGTCGAAAAGCAGTGGTGTAGGCTACTTATTTGCTCACACAAATGTTACCAGGTAGTTGTAGTGCATTGATTATCAGGAGTGCTTCATTCAAAGCATATACCTGTCATTGAGCTAATACTGAGGCAAAATCTCCTTTGATTCAAAAAAAGATTATTAGGCTGCACATAAATAATATTAAATAAAAAATAACAATGATTCAATAACATATAAAGGCATTTTGTGTTAGGCATCCTGTAAGTAGGTGAACACTGCAGAAGCAAATATGTAGAAACTAATCACATCTCATCTAATTTGGTATTTATAGAGCACATTTGAAAAAATGCTCCTCTGATAGCATTGACTTTATCCGCACCACTAATGATAATTTTTAGAAACAATTTAGAAAAAATCAATTTAAATCTATTACATTACACTCAATGATTCAATTGAATTTTGAAACCATTAATACTATCATACTCTTGCCGACGACAGGATAAAAATGGAACTTTTTCATAAAAATGCTTTCTCGATGACAAACTTCCCTACAGTGAAGGCATCACATCACTTCTGTACTTTTAACATAACTATTCTACGTGCGAATCAACATAGAATGCCCTTCACCACAAACTAGATCCTACAGTAGGTCTGGTCTACAATAGTGTGCGTGAACTTATTACTGGAACCAAGTAACAAGCACACACTAGCAGTCACTTGGGACGCAGTAAATAGAGGTCAGTCAACACAAGTTTCCTTCTTCAATAAGGTACCAAGATAAAAACAAATTGTACGTTACTTTACCAATCAAATTATTTTGTAACCGCAAGTCTAAATGTAAGATATACACCACATTATTGGCCCAGCCTCGAGCATATTTCAATGTGAAATATTATGAATGCAGGAGAGACTGGCCCTATCGGAAAACACTTGCAAACAGGTATGTTATAGTGGCTCTTACCCTTCATGTAGCTTCTCAGTATGTCTTGTAACCACCTGTGGCACATAAGGCAGGCAGTAATTTAGCTAAAAACATCTCTCTTTGTTTACATATATATATATTCACATACATATAGTACAACCTTGATGTATTATTCCCATTCACTGCCGTTTGTCGACTCACACTACCATTGAAACAAAATGTCATTTTCTCATATTTTAAACCTCTTCATAATTTTTTTGATGCTCTCTCCAAAAGAATGGAGGTTTTGAATGGTTGTGTGATTCATTTCAAAATCAAATATTTTGAATTATAATAAATTATTATACAAGTTTTGGTGAATAATATATCACCTACATAAGTATTCCTCAAAAGGTGGTGTCAGTTTCTGTGTCTACCATACACATGGTGAATTTTAATTTCGTACTCCTAGAGAGGAAAAATATAAAAACAAATATGCTAGGTTCGGAGGAAGTCACATCATCGAAATTAAGAAATTTGACTCAAATGTTTTTAGGCACATTCTTCGATGTATTAATATTCTATGGTTGGAAAAACTAAGCTACGTTGGTCGATCTACCAAAGGATGTATTCTACAAGTTAGTTAGACATGTTTAGATTATGGTAAGTTTTAACATTAGTTTCAATTTTCAGCTTTTCAAAAGTAAAAATGGATCAATCCTAAATTTGTATTATTATAATTTCAATTAATATTTAATACACATTGATAATTCATTCAATAAACTTGTAGAAATAATTTGCAAAAGTATATCACTAACGACAATCGGCTGTACGAAAATAAAATGTACCACTTGTAAGGCTGGCTGGCATCAAGTCCTAAACGCAAGGCCTTGCAACACGTTTCACTAGCTCGGAACACACAGGGGTCCGCTCAGGATAACAAACAACCCTGTTCCTTGTCCAACATTGTTTGATCAGCATTAGTTATTTCCACAAAAGAAAGTGCTTGAAAGTTATTTTCAATAGATTCTTAACATCGGGAAGTACTACTCGCTTTGACAATACTCTTGATTATGTATTTGAGTAAAGCCAAGAAAGTGTCCATTGCAGACCTACTGCAAGATTGTACATTCATGTACCAAAGTATAAAAATCATAAAGAAATCATAGTATGGTGCCGGTAGATCAATGCAATTTAGTTGACGCCATCACAGTTGACTTGGGACTTTCGCACAGATGGTGAGTGGCCACAAAGTACTGAAAACTGCTCCAGAAAGCAGAGAATGAAGCCACCACATACAGCTCGGAAACATTCTTGTGTATTCTTATCGCCATCGAAATTAAACACTTTTTATGTTTCAAATTTTAATACTTGTAATTTTCAAAATGAAAATCCTTTATGGACATCACGATCCTGAAACTAGATACCAACAAATTACTTTATTCATTTCCCTAATTTTGGAGAAAACTAGAAATCATCAACTTAATTTCAAAAATTATAATCAATTCATTTGTTCTCCAGAATGTGGCCCATTTTCTTACTGGTGACGTAGACATAACTCGATTCTGTTTATGTTTCTATACAGCATCGGTAATGCATACATGGTACTCATGGTCTCTGGAGGACAATAACATTGATTACAATATACATATTTAGTCGTACAAATTGATTGTCTGAAATCACGAGATTTCTAGTTTTCTCTAAAATTAGAGAAATAAATATTGTCTGTTGTCATTAAAATTTAGTTTCAGGGTTGTGATGTCCTCGAGTATTACAATAAACACACGGGAATACTGTATGCAGCTTTTTTGATGACTAGTTGAGAGGAACTAGTGCTGGTAATATGCACAATATATATCCAGTAGTTTTAGGATTCCTCTTCTGTAGAAACTGGTCACAATTTACAACCAAACCATTTTTAAAGTTGACTGAAAATAATGTGTTTTATCCTTGACTCGAATAACAGTTTCCACCACCCACCCCTCCCTAAAAAAAAATGAAACTCGACCAGATTGTTCTCAACATATTAAATATCTACTAAATGGGCGTTTCCTCAGCAGTGCCAATACTCCCAAACATCAATCTAGACACTCAATTATTTCACACTTTAACCCAGACTAGAACAGTCCATCGGGAAGGGAAGTGGTGGTCTGCTGGTGACCTAGTGGACTGCAATCAAACGTGTCATACCTGATACTGCCTTTCCTAGACATGTATGTGTTCGACCTTGAAACTAGACCTCACCAGCTGATAACCAAACAGAGCTAATGTGTTAATTATCAACATGAATTTTGTATGGCAATCCAAATGGCCATCTAGGACAAAACCTTCCTTACTACATATGCTCCTGCTCTGCAGGGGTCTGGTTTAAATTACTTCCTCAGGATGAAACCAACAATTATGTACATTTGTGATATACCCCTACTCAATGTTCACACAATGAAATCATAGAAACTTATTAGAAGAGTACGGTGAATTCATTATTGGTGGCGGAAGATTTTGTGGAACGAAATTCTCTCTATCACTCGAGATAAAAACTTATCCCTTATTTCTTCACGAACGCCAGAATTAATTCAATATTGCCATCGATATTACATCGTTATTCTCTGTAAACGTAAACAGTTTTAAAGCAGATTTGTGCAAAGTTTTATGGAACATTTGTTGATGACATGGATTAACACATGCAGCCCCCTTCCGAGTCTTGCTGATCGTTCTGCTGCGGGGGTTGCGTTTGCAGGTCAACAGCTACGGATGTGGTTAAGGGAAATAAACATACTGTCAATGATGGGAAACAACAGTTCGGCTGGTAGTTCTTAGCGAGACTTGAACGCAATATTGTCAAGTCAAACAAGACTGCACTCTGTAAGCAGTGGGTAAGTAGAGTTCATCATAAGAGTGCATGGTAGTCGATTTAGCATAATATCAGATTTTTGGTGATAACTTTCGAACAATATGAGATATAAAAATACTAATAAATACAGAGAAAACACGGATATTTCCAATACATTCAAGATGGTAGAAGTAAAAACTATTTGTCATTTATTGCATGTCTGTAGAGCATATATGGGTGGAAAGTGTGTATTTTTAGCTGTCTACGCTTGACAATTATGCAATATGAGTTGGACATTTCCAACTTATACCATCTTGAAGGTATTGAAAACATGCGTTTCCCTATATTAGAATTTTGAAATCTCATTACCATTCGAAAGCGATCACCAAAAACCTGAGATTTTGATTAATCGACTCACATGCACTCTCAAGATGGTGATACATTAATGGTTGTCAAGCAGGATTCTATACTATTAAATAAATCAAATGAGTAATAGTTATATATTGTATTTAAACAATTAGGATTGTCCTTACCCTAAATAGCTACCTTTGGTAAAATCCACTTTATTAACTCAGCCTGATTATTGCTTGATAGATGATTGATTATTGCTATAAATTCTTCAAAAATACCAGTATATAACTCTATACTAATGATCAAGTTGTTAAAAATAAAATATATAAATAGTATATACATTGCAATGCAACTAGAACGCATTTGAATATAATGAAAAATAAATACATGTTTTAAGATGCTCCTAAAGCTTTTCAGTTCATTTGTGATTTGGCTACATAGTTCTGATTGTAATAATATAAATGGTGCACAAAATAATGAAGGTTTTGATTTGACAAGTCAGTATATAGCTAACGTAATAAAATACATGGACAAACAATTAATATCTCCTAGAAATGAGGGACAATAATCACAATTAATACTAATTACAGACATCAAGTGCATATATTATTTTTAAAATTGAGAGAAAAACATATTATGTAGAAAAAGGTCATCGAAGTACATTACGATCCATGCCGCATGCATTAATAACTCAAAAAGACTTGAGGCCATACGTAAGCTAATCAACAATCAAATAAAACTTGTCTGAAAGAATAATAAGCACATATTTAGCAAGAATAGTGAATTACAACAATTGCATTGAATAATAAAGCATTCATACTAGAGTAATATGATATAAAAAATAAAGGTGCATGTTATATAAATACTTATGATTTTCATTTAAAAAGTGGCAAGATATTATATAAATATTACAGGTTACCGTAGTATTAGTGTCAACTGCATTGACTTGTACCGTTACAAAACCTTTACTTCAAAAATTTTGATTTCTTTTATGAGTTTATAATGTTGACACTATCACAACCTCAGCATTTATTGGAAAAAACTGAGATTACTTGAGAATCAATTCAGAACTGACTCCAGTGCAAAATGACTGAGAAAAAAATGGAGAAATTTTTACCAGCATTATTACAATATGAATCAAGAGTTGAGAAACAAATTTCCAACTCTAAAAAATGTATGGCAAGTCATTACAAATCAAATCAATAATTGTGTTGGAATTCATTGACATTTTTAGTCTAATCTATAATTAGGTTCATTAGAGAAGTTGATTATTTATCAATCAATCGCACATTTTCGACTGCGGTATTTTATTGCCTAGTACAAGGACCCCATTTGAAAACTGTTCACCTTTTTAGTTATTACATATTATCACAATGAATTTCATTCATTCATTTTTATATTGGGCCTCAAAAGTCCTTTCTCAAGGCTGTTTCATTATATAAAAAATGAGAAAAACTTCTTTCGACAAATAACTATATTATGAATCAACAAATGCAGCACCACAAAAGTGAAACGATATCAAAATGTAGAAAAGAAAATGTCCGTTTTTTCCGTGTGCTAGTCAAGTACAGTGAAACCTCGATGCATCGTTCCCGGATCCATCATTATCCTGGTTGTATCATTCATTTTTTCTCACCCCACTTCCATATAATCAATGTTGAATTTTCCTGGATGGATCGTTTTTCTGCATGGATGGTTTTATTTTTATGGTCCCTTGTAAAACGATGGATAGAGGTTTCACTGTAATCGAATACACCTGTGGCCTGAAGGAATTCCACAAAAATAATTTCAAGCACTTGAAACTTGCCACAGTTAATGTTTCATGCTATTGGGCAGCTCGTCAGATAATTAGACTTTTCATAGGTCTGGCCACTTAACGAATATTCAAGTTTTACCTGGCAAGAAATTGTTTTAAAATATTATGGGATTTCAATTTTATATACACCTGTAGCAATAGGACCACAAGACTTGAGAAATGTCCAATTATTTGACCAACTGCTCAATAGTATGAACATTAACTATAGCAAGCACCAAGTGTTTGAAATAATTTTTGTGGAATTTCTTCAGGCCATACACGTTTCCAATTATTTTACCGGTACAAGGAGAAAGTTTCATTTTTACCAAATTCAATATTATTTCACTTCTGTGGTGCTGCAATTGTTGATTCATAATATAGTTATTTGTAAGAAGTAGTTTTTCCCATTTTTCATACGGTGAAAGAGCCTTCGATTCTTTTTGACTCAGAATCGATTTTACAGAATCAAAGGTATTCCTAGCTTTTATGCATGAATTAATATTAATGAATACATTAGAATAAAGCCAGCTTGTGTGAAGAAGTGAATTGTATCGGCCGGCCGGGGAGGCAGCACGAGCATGGGGCGGCCACGCTAACACGCACGCCCGCCCCGAGCATGGGGCGGCACGAGCTAACACGACCCGAGCAAGGGGCGGCACGAGCTACCACGCCCCGAGCATGGGGCGGCCACGCTAACACGCACACCCGCCCTCTTGGTTTCTCATCTCGTTGGGCGTGTCCTTCAGAACAACTTCTTGCACTAAACACAAACAATTAAGGAAAACAACAAGGCTAAGAGTGCAACTAAACTACTTGACAAGCTGAACGTACTCAAGTGAACACAGTGAATGCAGTGTGAGGTATGTGTTGAAAGGATACTGTCTTCTGGAGGCTTGTTCTCAGTCGAGTCCATGCCAGGGAGGGCGGCCGCCACACGCCTGAACAACTGTAACAACAGGCACAACGCGTTACGACCCTGAAAGCTTTGACATGTCGATTCGACACGTTTTAGAGAAATTTCAACAAATATTACTAGTACTCTAATGAGTTACAAATGAAGTCTGCTACAATTGTATTGATGAGAGATGACAGAGGAACTACCCACACACTAGTGGGTTTATACCTGAGCCTTATAGGACACAAGCATAGGAACAACTAGCAATCTGTTTGAAATTGCTTTCAAAGTAATAATACTAGTAATAATTAACAATGATAGGCTTAGAAGTAACTTTCTCAAGAAACAGAATTATTCGGGATGATGGTGATTTGTGATATTTTCAGAAATCATAGTTCCGAGTTTGCAAGTTCTTATCACGAGTTGAGGGAAATGTGTTTTGTCACTTCCTAATCCTAAGAGTTCTACGGAAGAAATTTGTAAGAGTAACGAGGCGATCAAGACAAATCAAATCTCAGTCGATCCAATAACCAAGCATGAGTAAAGTTAAAACTACCTGTGTTCTATTTAAATTTTATAATGGCATACCTAAACTTATTTCTTTCAAAATGAAACAAACGTAAAATCGATATTTTAAAAATCATGGTTACGTGAGATCACAGCATGAAAGCTTAGACTTAAAACTTGGGGCCCATTCACAATACAACGCTAACATTAAGACGTACCACTAATGCGAGAAATGTTCATTCTACGTAATGTCCTCGGTCTATGTACAACCACCACTAACCATAACGCTAAGATGAACATGAACATGAAAGCCTGCAAGCTCCAAGCTTCCATGTTGACGTTACTGTAAAACAAGAGAATCAACCAAAAGAAACCATCAATTTTGGAACAATAAGAGACAAGTGGCAGGTACGCCAAACTAACTGGACAGGTTGCCAGATTGACAGTTAAGGGTGCAGTGACAACGGTAATAACAATGAATAGTGATTAGCTGTTATTTTCATGTTCTACGTTAATATTGGTGTGTTTCGTGACTAGACAGTTTGGATTTCATGTCTCGTCATACGTTAGGAGTTACTTGTTTTTGTTGGTGTCGTTTTGCATTGTGAATGAGCCTTGAAAGTTCCTTTAAAGACCATACCTGTTTCACATTATATCCAGCCTTGGCGCTAGTCTCAATAAACATGACATTTAGCTCCTTGGCTTTCCGCTCCCCTTCTTCGGTTGAGACCTGGCGTTTGTCGGACAGGTCCGTCTTGTTGCCCACTAGCATGATGATCACGTCCGAGCCGCGTTCTGTCCGCACGTCGTCGATCCATTTAGACGTCTGGTGAAACGAATTGGCATCTGAAGACAGAGATAAATGTCATTACAAAACTCCAAGCAATAAAACCTGTTAAATCAACAGCAATCATAATATTTCATAGCTATTCACAGGTAAAATAGCTTGCTCAATTACTTAAATTACTACACAAAATTAATTACTTATACTTGCGGCCTTTTGAGGTAGAATAAAACACATAATTACGAATACTTAAAAATACTCATCGTCCAACCATGCTACACTAATAGTAACGAGACTCTTTCAAGTAGTCTCCAATTGGGAAAAAACACATAAATGACTCTGGGGCATTTGTGAAATCATTTACGGAAATAATTACCATGTCGCTAAACCCTACCAATAGGCAAAATGATTTACACCTAAAAACAGACATTGCGCCTCCGCTCCAAAAAAACATGTATCAAACGGTCGATTGATAATAAATTATTTGAAGTGTAAAAAATCGATTGATAATCGACATAAAAATACACGATTAGTAGGGGTGTGCAAGTCTACCTAATTTTGAGTCCGAGTCTCCGCCAGAATCGGACTCGTAGAAGTAATTTTAGATTCGATTTCCGAGTCCATTCGAGTCTTTGAACCTGCCGCCGATTCCGAAATTTGAATTCTCGATTCTTTAGTTTTAATCTACGTAAAACGAACGATATGTTCAACAGACTCAATAATATGACAACCAAATTTATTGGGAAATTGCAATGATTTTGAAATGGCATCAAAAATATTCGCCTATGTACCAACTATATTCAAATAGGGCATAATATCAACATCTAAGTAACGACAACTTTGAGTGAATTCAACAAGAAGTAAATAAATAAATATAAACTGAGAATGAATATGCCCTTTATTACTTTTCATTTATTCCTTTTCTTTATTGATGACTAACTACTAACTATCACATCATACTACTTTGACGCTGAAGTTTTGAATTGATAGTGCCTGAAATCGTCTTAATAATTATTTATATGTTTGAAAAAAGACTCGAGACTCGGCATAGACTCAATAATTTTATGAAGAATCGGACTCGAGTTTGAAAACCTGGACTCGCACACCCCTAATAATTAGCATAACCAGAACATATTAATATCCAAATGATTACATAAAATTTCAAAATATAATAATTTAAGCTAGGCCTACTCCATGTGCACCCATAGCAACCTGTGTAGGGCCAATCTGTTTGGTGAATAGTCCTATTCTATCTATTGGAATGACGGGAAAGAGGCGGTCATGGTCTAATATTAAAGCTCAACCTCATTAACCTCAAGACAGGATGGTCGACCATGACAGGAATCAAACCCGGTCTCCTGGATGTGTCGATTGTGCTATTGACTGATCCCTCCTTCTCCGTACTTGGTAGTGGCACGGTGTACTATCTACGTAAACATAAGTATTTAAAACTACATCAAGCACTCAGTACAGCTGATACAAGGCCACCATCTTTCTGATCTTTCTATGACAATCAGATCCTTGGGTCGTTTGCAGGATGTCCATGCTTAGTTCTAACCGGGCATGATAATTCAACACTGACGGCCCCTCAGGGAGTATTTACTCGAAACTCCATTACGTTCCATAGGCTGCCGGAATACTTTCATGATCAGACCAATCATCCTCAACATCACGTACATTCCTACAGGAACATTAGGCTTGCGCAGGACATTTCACTATATACGGGCCATAACGAAAAAATGAAAATGCATTTTCTAGCAAATGTATACATTTATACAAAATATACATGGTTGGGTGTTGTCCTATTGTCATCCCATCATGCTCACTTTATAAGTGGAAACATCCATAGAAATGGGAGCTGAAAACATAATTATACATACTTATGTTATACATACATAATATTAAAGTCAATAACGCTGTATAAGTAAAGGTTTGAAAAGCAAGCACGAAAGGCTATGGGAAGTAAAATTTCTCGACAAGTCCTTAGAGGAGGAAAACCAAAATTTCACTCTATTGAATTGATGAAATACGATCATACTGATATCTCGCTGATGTATTGCTATTCAGGACTTGAGAAATGGGTGGATGAAACAAAAACGACCGGCTATTACAAATATTGATATGTACTTCACGAAGGTCCTGAATATACCACTTGACGTCAATAAACAAATTATCGACGTAAGGTGAGCAGCTACACCCACATAATAGTACAACCAAGAGTACAACCTTCTATTGAACACTCTCAAGCCAATGAGGAACTATTTTTAGAAGACCTCATCGGGTATATTGCGCACATCCCCTATATATAATAATAATTAAACTTCTTGGATACGATCCAATATCGAGATATTTGGGATGTTATAGCCATGTCATAAAAGACACACGCCTCGACCGGGACCTTCTGATTGTCGGTCAGCTGCTCTCCCACTGAGCTACCAAGGTATTATTGTTATGACATGGCTATACTTACAGTGACGGCACTTCCTGGGGCTAGCCGTATAGAAGGCTTAGATTCACCCAAGGTGCAACGATTATACGTTAACACAGGTCCTTGTGTACTCTCTTTTACCTTCACCTAGGCATGAGGAATAATCTAATAATTAATCTTCTTGGATACGATCCAATACCAAGATATTTGGGATGTTATAATCATGTCATAAAAGATACTTACTATATTTTAATATAGTAATATATTTTAGTCACATATCGTCCCATTTAGGCCTACAGTGTGTCTAATTGAATTCAATCAATATTTGTAGTTTGCCCCTGATGGTGCTTATGACTTCCTATCTAATCTATATAAAAATCCTCGGAGAGAGAGTGAAGCGTGTGTCCGTGTGTGCATCGCGTGCAGTGTCGCAGCGCGCGGCAAAAAGATCGCGGACTTTGGTTGGACGGCAATTATATTGAGTGGGTTAAAATGTGCGCAGGGACATAGGGGCGTAAAGACAAAAATATCGGGCACTGAATGAGCGCGGGCTAGAAGGCCATGGAGGATGTGGGGCCGTCTTAGAGTCGCAGAATGCCGCGATCGTTTGGTCGTGATGTTATTGCTGCGGGACTATGACCTTGAGGCCGGGGAGGGGAAGTGTGTGGCGGAAAATAAGTTTTCATCGCAGAAGCAATAAACAACTAAAGGCGTGTGAAATGATGACCGACGACAGTTTGACAGGCAGGAGTCGAAGTTGAAAGGCGGGGGGGACGGACGATTATAGAGTAGAATATGCGGGGACGTGAGAGGTGGAAAAGACGTTCATGGATTAGTAGTAGGTCAAAGCTAATACACAGCGTTTCTACGATGCGCCGACAATCTAACGCTGGCCTGTCTTATACGACGGGCCCAACCTGCTAGTATATGGTAATATTCTGCTGATATAATAAATGTCATGAAGATATATGTCATGAAGATTTCAATTTTTACATACATAGAACACTAAAATAAAATAAAATAACATAAAATTCAAATTCAAATATGATATTTGGACATTCGATACGATTATCGAAGAGGAGAAAAGATATCACTATACAGTGAAACCTCGTTGCCTCGTTCCCAGACTCATCGTTTTCCTGTTTTTATCGTTTTTTTTTGTACAGTCCCACCAAAAGTCCCATTTAATCAATGTTAAATTTTCCTGGTTGCATCGTTTTCCTGCTTGCAACGTTTGATTTTATGGTCACACCAAATATATTACCTTGATGGATTGTTTTGTTTATCAAAAAAAAAAAAATCCCATACAGATGAATACATGATGTTTTTGCTGTACACTGTACCACCCAGCAGTTATGGATTGTTGTGTTTGACACCTCAGAGTTTGGCCGCTATGCGAGTATACATAAGCGATGAAGGTTCCCAGAAAATGTCCCTTCTATCCCACACCACTAGCACACAGGTGGTTCACGCCTTCATCTTTTGTGGATACATGTAGGTACAATGCCAGAAGGGCGAGAGGGGGGCAATATTGCGTGACAGTCAATTTACACATTGCTTCATCCAAATTGAAGGAAACTAAAATTGCAAGAGCATCTAAATTTGGTTTTACTTGCCCTTCAGCCTCGTCTATTTTTTAATCTCATTTTATTTATATTTCTACTTGCATTCTATCATGACATCAAACAACAATTATTTGACATTTTTGCACCATTATTTCGTAATTAGTGTTCGTTTATAAGTCCTTGTCCACGCGCCTCTAAAACCCAACATTTTGGCATTCAAAATGCGCTTATACTGGACCTAGATGTAGAAAAAAAAAAAAAGTTTTCTCGACGGATTGTTTTCCCGCATGGATTGTTTTCATCTCCTAGTCGCTTGAAAAACGATGCATCGAGGTTTCACTGTATTACGATTATATATCGATGTGAGTTTTTTGACATCGAGGGACGACACTAGTTTATTCGCTGTCGATCTATGGTAAGAGTGTAACAATACATACTGTCCAATAAGACTGGGAGTCAGCAATGGGGTGTGAGGTTAGGTTGTCACTGATACTAAAGGTAGCATATTATAATTAACAAAACTAGATATTTCTTTGCACTGAATAATAAAATACACCCATGCTATTGGAGATGTCGGATTGCTTCAGTGAGATATAATGATAACATGTTGACTGTCCAATCACTTGTTGTGAACCGATCCCAATAGTAGGGTCCCTACTCTTTTTATACTACCTGTCAGGGATCCCCTGCATGACTAATACAAGAGATTTTCCCGCAGGGATTTTGACACAAAAGTCTCCTAGATATCACTCCAGGAAACCGTACTAGAATGAACAGTAGCCCTAGATACCTGCAATATGCATAATATACAAGCACATTACGGTATCAAATTCAGAGAAAATTACCTTCCAAGTTGGATAAAATTAAAATTGTTTCAGGATAGGCCTATATGTTTATCGCCAAAAAAAAGGTGGATTTGGGAATTTGAAGAAGATTTGTTATAAAATTTCACATTTCCCCAAAAATGTAGGGGGTTAAAAGTGGCAGAGAGAAACTGTGCTAAATACATAAGTAGAAATAGGGTATGAGCCTATTGCATACCAATTCAGGACGACTAAGGCAGGCGGTCGAGTGCCTATCATGCTGAACCGTCACTCAGGAGACCAGGCTTTGATTCCTACCACAGCTGATTGTCCTGACTGAGGTGCAACGTGGTTTCCCTGACGTTTAGGTTTTTACCAGAATGGTTCCTTAGAAACAGGCCAGGACCGACCCTTTTCACAATCCAAAAACACCTTATGAAACAACCTTCCATCTCACAACCCCAACATCTCATTCATCGACGCCAAACTTAATCATTATTAGACCCTTCACAATTAAAAAATATAAGTATATGTCTACATCACAACGGCATTAATCGTCCCAGAGCGGTAATTATGGATGATGCTCCAGTAGACTTAGACCCTACTTACTTGCACGTGCAGTGCCAGGGTTTAATTACCAGTAGGCCTACAACGTATACTTTATGGCATATACACTTATACTTGGAAAAAAAAAGATCAACACGGTATTCTAGATCACTAACATTAGTCACTATTGAGTTCACTAAAGCTCGTTATTCATCATATCTACAAACTTTATCCAAGACAAAAAAACGTGAATAAAATGAAGAATGAAATGGGAACACAAAACATAGTAGAATTCATAAATGAAATATGTAGGCCAACACATAGCTTATTGATCTCACCGAATGCAAGTCTGGCATCCCCGAACTACAGGCAAAGAACATATAAACGCGCACTTCAAGACGGCCCACAGAACCCGGAATGTGTGCAAATTTAAAATATTCAGACATTCTGGAATATCAGCCAATCAGGGTAGACTGCTGCAGAAAGGGCTGATCTCTAACTTGTTGGCAAATTCCTTCTAGTACAATCATAACCTCAAACTGTGAATTCAATTACTGTACATTACTGTGTTTCCGTACACTAGGCCTGTTTCAGTATGGTCACAAAATGTTTCACTTCTCACAGTCGCCAAGTTGCAAATCAATAATATGGCTAGGTACCACTCGTTCAGAATCCGTCTGACGTCCGTTCCACAACCGCTCGCAAAATACACACACATTCCACGTCATGGAGGCACGATTTGAGTGGATGCTGTCAGGTACTTACTAGTTATATCATAAACAACAACGGCGACCGTGGAGTCGCGGATATACGAAGGGATGAGACTCCTGAACCGTTCCTGGCCAGCAGTGTCCCACAGCTGTAGTCTTACAGTTCTATCTTCTAAATACATTGTCTTCGATAAGAAATCTATGCCTATAGTTGCCTGAAAAAACAAGAGACAACACAACGTGAAACTGTTGCAAACAAACACACCACCATTAGCCTAGCTTGTTACACTTGCAATAAGTATTGTCTAGCGAGGAAATTGAAAATTACACAAGTTTTCTGTTCCAGAGATTTATCATTTCAATATAGGCCTGAGCCTATACAAAATCAGCAGTATAACAATTCTACTGCCGCCCTTGAGCCAGAGTTTGGTGGTATTTCAGTCTGCTTTTCTATAAGGTTATCTAGGGAAAACAACAAGATACAGTACAACCTTGATAGTATGTCGCTCGATACAACGACGATCACGATAGAACGGCGTTTTGAGATAGACCCGGCCAATCTGCATTTGACCTAATGTTATTTTATTTCGCTAGTATGACGCTTATTATAACGACGATCGCGGTAATACAATTAAAATAGTCCACACAGTACCAAAAATGCAAACTGTACAAGTAGATGTATATTTTATTCATCAGTACACAACATTTGAATTCAATCCTACTGTGGGAAAGTACTTTGCATGCGATTATAGTGCGCAGATACCTGTGAAAGAACGTCAACTTTCAACTTTGCAACTGCGACTTCTACGCGAGTGCGATCGACAGTGCAACTCAAACAATCAATAATTAAGCCCAGTTTCTTAGTTCAATTATTATTCTTGTTAGGTATTAGTGAATTGACTACAACATAAAGGTTGATTATTGATGACAATATCTCATTATAATTAATTCTCCTGACTTTTATCTTCCTTGACTTTAAAACTGAACAAGTAATAGATTTCACATACACGGTAACGACGATCGCGATAAAACGACGTTTTAGCTGTTGCCCCTCAACGTCGTACTATCGAGGTTGTACTGTATATAACTTGCATTAGCAGTCAGTTCTAGCATTCTGAAAGTGTGTAAATCTCTTGGAATATGGTGAACATATTAGTACTCTAACTGTTAACATATTGCAAGTATAATACTTTACTGTCACGCCTAATAACACAAATAATTCGTACTAAATAGCATCGCTTGCAGTGGACTTAACGTGCGTACCAAGATCACGCTCTATCGATAGGTGGATCATTTTTAGTGGATCATAATTTCAGACATTGTTAGTCAAAATGGTAAGTGATATTGAAACACTCTAGCTTTAAAAAGAATGATACAAGAAAAATATTCAATTAGGTGGATGGCATTACACCTCTAAAATCATTGCTTCATAGCGGTACTAAATAAATAAGTCTAGGCCTAGTATAGGTAAAATCAGAATTGATTTTTGAAACAGTAAACTTGATCAGAAAAGAGCATATGGGAGATTATATTTGGCTCAATGTGAAATTTTAAGTAGGCCTACCAATTCTTTTCATCGTAAGCAGTATAATAGACCAGATAGGCCTACATGTAGCAGTACCGGACGGTCCATGGAGCAACGGATCAAATCTAAGCATGCACCATACATCTACAAAGGTACGCTTTTATTGCTGTAAGGATAATACACGAATATAATACAGCAGACAGGTATCTTCAAATTTATACCAACAGTCACGATAATAGGCCTACCTATTTCCCACAATTTTTAAAATACATATAAATAATATCAATTCTGTAAAGCAAGCAGTTAAAACACTGCAAACAAACACTAAAAGCACTTCACCTAGGGTTTATAAAGCTTGAACCTGATGAAAATAAATAAAATGATATGAACCATGCATTTCAACGTACCAACACTAGGCCTACAGGTACTAAAAGTTCAGATAAAAGGAAAATGGGTACCAGGAATTCAGTGATCCAGGAGATAAAAGGAATAGTTCAGCTTCATACCAGTACCAGGAAACAATTAGAATGGCAAAGGGGCTAACACGGTATTGAGTCCATACAAGTCTACTATAATTCTAGAAGTTTGTCAAAGTTAATTTATACAGGAAACATTCTTCAATACTCAACTTGTCCAATTTGACATGAATCAGCCAGAAACAACCATTGAAATCCAAGGACATACCGGTATATAAATAATCTATTGGCACCAGCATTATGCAATAGGTGACTACAATACTACAATATCATAAACCACCTACTATGTTTATTGATTGCTACCTCAATAAGTGGGTCAGACAAACAGTTGGTTACTGCTAGCATTGCATCTTGTTACAGACACTCATAAGCTAGGGGTTGTAAACAGGTAAATAAACAGGGGTGATGAATAATTTGGCTAGACTTGGATGTTCCCCAAGGAAGAGTAGTTCCAAGCAGTAAGTAAGGAAGCAGGAAACTAGCAAGGCATATGATGAACACAATTCACTCTCCTAATAACAGTATAATACTCTCAAACTTAAAACACAAGTTTTCAGTAAAAGACGTTACAAGTACATGCGAGTCGATTTAGCAAAATATCAGCCTTTTGGTGATAACTTCTGAACAGTATAAAATATCAAAATTCTAATGCGGAGGAAATAGATGTTGGCAATACCTTCAAAATGGTATAGGTTACAACTATTCAACTCATATCAGATAATTGTCAAGCATACAGCTAAAAAAAATATTTTTAGCTGTATAGGCCTACGCTTGGTAATTATGCAATTTGAGTTAAAAAGATTTTGCTTCTACCATCTTGAAGGTATTTGTTACTGTACATCAAGAAATTATTAATCAAGGACAAATAGAATAATTTATGTTATTATTCATGATTAGGGGTCTAAGTAAACCAAGTGCGCAAAAGTGGACCACTGAGCCACAAAGAAAAAACGTATCTAGGCCTACATTATATAATTGTAAACATAAAATTTTTGGTCTAAATCCGCCCCAAAATGAGTAGGCCTATGTTAAAGGTAAGTAAACATGGAATGCATTAGAGGAAAAGTCCGAGTCTGTTGATCCCATTTTCATATTTTGGACGTACCCAATATGTTGCAAAATAGTAGGCCTATCCAAGTAATAATATGTAAAACAAATTGAAATAAAAAAGTTAATCAGACATAAAACTTGGTCAGAGTGATTTTTCTAAACGCAGTCTGCATCATGGAAATCTGACCAACTTGCTACCCTCCAAGACGGTTCAATACCCAACCAGCACTATAACAATACAGCGGCATCGAGCTGCAGCCACACTAAGAATTTAGTATTGTGGAGCTGACAGTAAGAAAAGTGGGATCTATCAATGTGAAAGAGAGACGTGTGGCAGAAAACATTACCCAAAAAGTCTTCCTTTTTCTTTTATTACGAATTTGCGTAGGCCTATACAGTGAAACCTCTATGCACTGTTCTTAGATCTATTGTTTTGCTGATTGTATCATTCATTTTTCTCACCCAACTACAACATAACCAACATACAATTTTTCCAGATGGATCGTTTTCCTGCATGGATGGTTTTATTATTTTGGTCCCTCAAAAAATGACAGATACAGGTTTCACTGTAATTTCATAATGTAGCCTAAATATCTTACGATATGAACAACTTGATCAGAAAATTGCCGAGAAAAGTTCCCAAAGTTACTTTTCTATTAGGCCTCTCGAACATCTTTGGTGTGAAGGACTAGGCCTACTAGCACAGTTTTAAGAAACACATCAAGAATTTGATCCGGCTACAAGTCCCAAGCACGAAGCCTAGCAGTGCAAACAATTTAAAACCAGAGAACACCCAAGTGAGTTAATAGTAATATATGGTCTATATTTATCGTGTGGCACGTACCTGGTAAGTATTATCAAAACTATCATACATAAATCGCGTGATAAGCGAAGTCTTGCCAACTGGAACAGAAAACAATTGCACATTAATTTTAGAATCCAATTAGCTTACATCCAGCAACATTTACATAGACAAAAGAGCAGTTCACTTTACCATGAATAACATACAGACAAGCCAACAAAGGCATTCATTAATAGATAAATATGTCGTAAGCTGTATCGATCATTGTCACGTTTTGTTTTTTCTCAGTGATGAGGTTAGGTGGGGTAAGCACACGACATGCTCGAGTTGACAGCGAGATTAATTTTACGGTTCAAGCTCAGACAATTGGGTTTGTGGTTCAAGCCTTATCCCACCTACCCTAACCCGACATACCAGTAACACTGAAAGAGATCAGCACAGCCTGAGGCATATTATAAGCCATTTAGACAGTGGTCAAAATAGAACATTTTCTTATGGGGAGATGGTAATTAACTTGCCCTGCAAAACTCAAAGTTTGCCTCTTGAGTCTCACTGACCACCAAATGCACCCCAACGGAGTCACAATAGCAACAATATGTATAGCAAGAGGGGGTATGGGAGCGGAGAAGGGGACATAGGCCTGCAGAGAAGAATTTCAAATCGTTTTCTTTTTAATCTCAGGCCTACCAATTTCCCATTCTCATGCTCAACTGGACTTCGACTATTTATAATGCACATTTAAAGAATAAAAAGACCCAATTTCAAGATCTGGATTTTAATATAGGCCTACTTGAAAATGAAAATCAAGATAATATATAAGAGAAAAACTAATTACCAGCTTAGGTCTACAGTAGTTTCTGGAAACTAGTACTATATTCATGTAAAATAGTAGGCCTATATTTCTCATCGTGAGATGGTTAACACAAAAATATTTTTTGGCTAGGCCTATAATGTAGGTGACAAATTCTTGACAAATTCTTTTTGGGTAGGATGCCATCCTTTCTTATAGGCACTGAGTTGACAAACTCCATGGCATAGGTCAACCCCTAATTCAAACGCTGCATGTAGCCATTGAGATTGTATTGTTAGCTCTACAATCTCAATGATATAGCCTACAGTGATTTTTTTTTAAATTCTATCAAACCTACATTTTTATTATGGTAGGCCTACATAGCCTACGCTACAAGTTTTTCATTCAACGTTTGTTTTCGCTATTGGTACAGGAACTGACTATATAGGCTAGAGTCTATATATATTTATTACAATGTGGTCGTCAACCGTTGGATCTGAAACAATTCGAGGGTCACTTGAACCAATACTGAATCCTGTCCTTAATGCCTACGCCTAGCTGTAAACAAATAATTGAACAAGGCATAGGCCCTATTCTTGGACTTTTGTTATATAATTCAGGACCTATTGAACAGGAAGGTCTAGGCTAGGCCATTGGCTAGGCCTAGGCCCTATGCCAGGTAGGCTAGGCCTACACTAGTGTAGGCCCAGGCAGTGGGTTCAAATGCCATCTATCAATGAACTAGGCCTATAACAGGAAACAAAATTTATAAATCTGGGAACTAGGCCTACTGCCTAAAATAAGCTTTACTGGCCTAGACTGCTTGCTTTTATCGAAGAGTTTAGTAGACTACAAATTCAATGGTAGAGTTAAAGCCTAGGCCTAGCCTAGCCCCATTCAATAAGACTAGGGTCTAGCCTAGGCCTAGGCCTAGGACGCGAAGTGTTAAAACACAAATGCAAGCCGAAAAATGTGTCAAGTTAATTGCAATTAGAACAGTGGGAAGCCGACCCAATGATGAGAAAATACAAAACGCAACGAATGCGGTGCAACAGACCAAAACATAGCTCCTCTTTAGTTAAATAATGAGATGTGTAAATAGAAGTCATTGGCCTTACCACTTTGTTCTCCGAGGAAAACCAGCTTGAATTTCCTCAAAGGATTGCCAAAATCTCCTGAAGACGACATCTCAGAGTAAATAGAAATAAAATTCTAGTCAATATCTTATAAGTTATAAATACAGTATCACAGAATTCATTAAATAGAAACAAAAAGCAACTGCCACTCCTATATTACACAGTCGCACCGATTTCGTCCGCCACGTTACTGACGTTTGATAGGATACGAGGTGACGTACAAAGCCTTGCCTTTTAGTTCATCAAATATTCCAATAGGTGGAGCACATTGTCTCGACTAATGGTCTGACGTCAGGCAGACTTGGGTCGGAAACTTGAGTTAGCATGAAAATGAAATTCCATTTTAGCGGTTGCTAAAAACAAAGACTGAAAACAAATAACTCATTGTCATATTCCTTTATAAAATTTAAAATAAAAAAAATAGCGGGACGGGTGTGCAATAATAATTATATCAATGTACAAATAGACACATCAAGAAATAAAAGTTATACAATTATATTGGGTTTAAGACGCACTGTTTGTGGAATGATGACTAAAAGAACGAAGTTTAACCCCGGTCTACTTTAGCGCCGTCTAAGTACAAAATAGCATTGCCTCGTCAATGCTATTTTGTACTTAGACGGCGTCTAAGAAGACCGGGGTTTAAACTTCCTTCTTGCAATCCACCCTAAGAACTATTGGCGTCGGATGGATGATTAATGAGATGATGGGATGAAGGTTTCTTTTGTAATGGGAAGGATAGTGAAAGGGAAGCGGCGTGGCCCATGTAATACAAATAGGTTAAAAAAAAGTTTATTTTTTAAAGGTATTAGATTATATAACTCACTACCTGATAATATTAAGAATTTGGATAAATTAAGTAATTTTAAGGATAATATTAGTAAATTTGTAAGAAGAAATTAACCTGTGTAATTTAAGTAGCAGATGCTGGTTGCTGAATAAAGATCTTCAAACAAAAAAAAACAAAAAAAAAAATCCATATTGAGGGAACCATGTCGGCATTAGCCTAGAGCCCTAGACTACAGAGGGAGGAAAACCACAGGAAAAAAAATGGAAAGATGGATAAAGGCGGGATCGAACCGGGTCCGATATTCCCCTCGTCTACCGGATCATATAAAGCAAGATATTTTAACCACTGCGCTGCATGTGTAAGTAGTTATAGAAGAAAAAAAATTATAAAAGGGAAAAAATATATGTAGTATAAATGAAACATGTTACTGAAATATAATAGAAAATGAGTTGTGACCATTATATAAAG
Source organism: Brachyptera putata (assembly GCA_907164805.1). Taxonomy (NCBI): domain Eukaryota; kingdom Metazoa; phylum Arthropoda; class Insecta; order Plecoptera; family Taeniopterygidae; genus Brachyptera; species Brachyptera putata. Next base: position 19,849,125 of record OU015463.1, on the reverse strand, counting down.
TGAACGAAAATGTATAGGCCCTATAGACCATATCCCTGCAATGAAAAATATATAATATGTATATGTATATATATATGTATATAATATGTATATAATATGTATAATATGTATATATAATATATATATATATATATAATAAATATATATATATATATATATATATATATATATATAATAAATAAATATATATATATATATATATATATATATATATATATATATATATATATATATATATTTATATATATATATATATATACATATATATATAAATATAAATATATACATATATATTTATATTTATATTTATATGTAGGCCTATATATAAATATATAAGTTCCCAGCTGAAAAAAGATTTGTACAAGGTGCGTGTGTTTGATGTCCCCCTTTATTGGTCATCCTAATTGATAATCCTCCATAAATATTATAAATTGTATTACTCTATGTTATCGGCTTGTCAAGTGAAAAGAGGGCTGTGAAAGTGGATAGACCTCCCGAATGTGGGTAAACATGTCCAAGTTCAAATTTTATACTTATAGTCGTAGATAGGTTGAAGGTTTAACGTATTAGATTTAAGGCATATAGGGAAAAAAGTTCTCACCAGGGTTGTTATTTTTGAAAATATTGTGAATGTTTATTATGGATCGGCCATATTTTAGAAGGTACGTCTCTGAATCATGTGCAGCATTTTCACAACAATACGTTCATCCGGAAAACCACTACGATGCTTTAGTAATAGTTGACAGTGACACGGAAAATAGTCACAAAACATAGATCTCGCGTTACATATATACACCATTGTAATACTGCTCGAGAAATTTTATCGTGTGTGGTATCAATGTGTTCGTAAAAGAACTGGCTTTGGGCTAAACTAAATAAAAAGAAACAGTTTGACCACATGAGTTTGGCACACAATACTAGGGAAAATCACACAAAATCGAGGTAACCGAAACTATTTATTTGTATAAAAACGGCCATAGGTTTGCTGATGAAATTTAGCGTAGCTGATAGAGGAAGGTTCACACTATCAATCTTGATTTTCATCTTGATGCTAAATATCTAATGGGTTTCGTGTATGTAACGGTTTGACGTATTTCTCAACTAATTTTTCCAAAATTTTCTCGGAATTTTCATTTTTTTTTCATTTCAAATTTTTCATATAGGCCCTTCCATTATAACCTTGATACACATCAATGAAGAATCAAATATTTGCTACATTTTTGTGGGTGGGTTTCCCTTTTTGGGTTCCCATTTTAGTGGGTGGGAACAACTTGCACCCGACATGTCTACATCCACCCCACACGTGTACCAGTACGCAATGGCGCATTATATCTGTTTAGAAGACATTTTCGACTGAAAATCCCAACAACAGATTTATATACACTGGTGTGTGGCATATCTCTTTTTGGTATAAGCTTTTCCAAACTTGGACATTTTAAAACAGATCTACCTAAATTTGGAAGGGCATACCATATTGAACAATTCTTACTTCATTGAGACTAGAGAAACGACGTCCCAGAATACTGGGATTGTCCCGGATGGCGGATTTATATCTTTTCAGGGCAGGGCCGTCTCTAGGGAGTCGGGAATGTCTATAATGGTTCAATTAATGGACTCCAAACCTGCTTGTAACTGCTGGAGGAGGTAACAATGGGTGGGAGAAAGCAGGATTCCTGCAGGGGGGAATTCGCGAAAATAACTTCGAAAATGCCAATAATGGTTCGACATTTCCGCCCCACCAATCATGTATCCTTCTTCAAAAGAATGTATATGTTGACCTACAAAATTATTGAACACACAATAATGTATTTTTCTGGGAGAAATCGCAAAAATAACTTCAAAAAGCCCATATTGTATAAAATATTTATAAAAACTTCGGAAATGTCCATAATGGTTCAATTACTAGACTCCAAACCTGCTTGTGAATCGCACAAATCACTTGAAAAAATGAACATATTTCAAAAAAATTCCTGCTGGGCTTTGGAGGGGGAAATCGCGAAAATAAATTCAAAAATGTCCATTAGTTCGATTATTGAAAATAACTTCGAAAATATCAATAATGATTCAATTATTGGTCCCTAAAATTGCTTGTGATCGCAAAGATCACTTTAAAAATGCGCGCGGCTAGCGGTTATTTCATATTTATGTCACCTGCCCCCCCCCCCTCCCATACACAAACCTAACGACGTCCCTGCTCCAGGATTTTTTTCCTCTGTCGTTCAGGTTAATACTGAGATGGTTCCTTAACAACAGGAAACGACCGTCTCCTTCCTACTATCATGAACAACAAATTCCATGCTACTACCCAAAAACACCTAATAAAATAAGCTTTCATCTCATCATCTCAATATCATTCACTGACGCCAATAAAACTTCTAGTCATCAGTCAAGTGTGTCGTTAAACCCAATATAATAATAATCATAAAAATGTTGTCAAAATATGATTGTCAATTTGACACTAAAGAAAATATAAATCATTCACATTTTTTAATTAATATTAATATTTTATCAATAGTATTTTATAATGAAATATTAATCAACGTTAAGGTATGTGTTAAGGAAATGTTAAGGTATGTGGTACAGTAGGTGTTAAGGAGTACCAATGTAAATTACTAATGCAATAAGTACAAATGTAACTATCTCTTTCACTATCATTCAATTATCACTGTATTATTATATCACATTTTAGTATAGTTCTCAATCTGTTTCACTCTCAATTTGTCTCAATCATACTACCTTGTACTTTTACAATTAATTATGCTGTATTGTATAAATTTTCTGTGCCTCACGCTCACTCACTTAATTTTGCTGTCATCATTTAGGTTTATTTTCACAGAACATGTCACTTGAATATTTCAACAACTCTACAAATTTTCAAATTCTGATTTTTCTATACTGTTATCTATATATATATATATGAAAAAATGTCAATCAGTTTGTAACTTTATAACTTTCATGCTTTTGCCATCTTGTGATCACAAAAACAAATTTAACATACTCAGCCCACACACAGAGTTTCATACTCTAAGTGGGCTTCTTACAAAGTGAACTTTTAAATTGTTAACTTCATACCTGTAATATATTGTTTGTAAGAATAAAATGAATATTGAATAAAAATAAAAATAAATAAACATTAATCGGGCGTATGCAGACGGCACAGCCAAGATGCATTGAGGTTGCGTTGGTTTGCCGGTCTATGAGACGCAACCTTCAATCATTCACACAGCCTTCCTTTATATTTTGTGACAGTAGTTCACTCAGCTGAGTTGATCGGCAGTTCAGCAATGGCCGTTCCGCCTTCAGATTGTTATTGACGTTTGATTCTGAAGTTGCAGTCAAGATGTTATTGAAACTTTGTATATAACAAAATATAGGCTTATATTATGGAATTCAGCTTCTTACATGGGAATTCTAGTGGGGTCTCATTTTAAGTACAAATAACTCAAGTTTTGCCTTTCAAATATACCGGTAATCAGACAATTAAAATGCCTGGGAATTACGAAAAATATTACACTGCAGAAGTACATGGATCTTCTTTTTCTGGAATGAGTTTTAATTTGGCGTCTTACTGGCTTTTAGCTGGTTTTCGTATTGTCCTCACTTTAATACCCCAATACGGTTATATCCATCCAGATGAATACTTCCAGTCAGTTGAAGTTATTGCAGGTAGGTAGACCTAGGTCTTCACTTAGACTTCAATTTAGCCATGTTTAACATGCTAAGCCTAAAGGCCTAGCTTCAAGTCTAATGTACCTAGAAGATAGGCTCATTCTAATATTAAATTCATGGTCTAGATTAAGGGAATCGTCTGTATGTGGTAATACCTTAGGTTTTCGGATAATCGCTTATACATTTGCCCTTTCCTTAAGTGACAAATTGCCCATCAAATGACCAATCAAACGCTTCATAGCACTTACGGCTCTCTTTTAAAACCCTACATTAAAATTACTGACCCATTGCACCTGAATGATAGTTTAAGCTGTCAAGCATTTCTTAACCTTCAAATAAAAAAAAAGGTACCATGTTACTGTGAGTTGTGACCATTACCATTGAATTCCATTACCAAGTTGCATATTGGTGTTTATTTTCGAGTTTTTGGTGTTTTCTGATAGATCTTGATTATATCTATTAGAAAAAGTATTGCACGCAGTGGCGTAACTACCGCAGGGACAGCCGGGGCCCACGGCCCCGCGAGGGCCCATGCTCAGGCTCGGACTGGCCCACCGGATACCGGGAAATCCTCCTCGAGGCCTCGACCGTTTTGCAGGCCTGTGATCCCATTTTAAAATTATATTCATGTAAATATGACTTTAATTATGATCCCATAATTGCAAAGTAGTTTCAGAAAAAAAGAACAGATGTGGATTCTCTTCTGTGCTTATATGAAGTGTGTAAAATCCTAACATACTCTAAAGATGATGAAAAAATGATTTTAGAATACGCAAGGACACTCCATCTAACGTTATTCAATTCCCTGCGGGGTTGGAGCCTCTTTACCTTTCTCCGTGCGAGTCGAGTGTTTTTCATGATATTCGTTGTGGTTATTGATTCAATCATCAAATTCCAAAACTGCTCGTAAATCGTAAAAATCACTTTAAAAATGACCATATTGTAAACAATTCGCTGCTTAGAATTTTGCTGGGAGAAAACGCGAAAATGAGTGCAAAAATGTTCATACCATTTGAATTATTGAAAATAACTTCGGAAACGTCCATAATGATTAAATTATCAAGACTCGAAAACTGCTTGTAAATTGCAAAATCACTTGAAAATTTAGCATATTTCAAAAAATTCCCTGCGGGGCTTCTCTGAATCTTATTCTCTTTTTTGCTTCTTTTATTCTCTCTGAATCCATAGTGATTCAATTATCGAAAATCACTTTGAAAATGTTCAAAATGGTTCACTTATCGGACTTCAAAACTGCTTGTAAACCGCAATTCAAATCACTTGAAAACTGACCATATTTCAAAAATTCTCTATAGGGCTCTGCTGGGGGAGTTGTGGTGTCCAGCTGAACGGTTAAATTTTCTTTATATTAACGGCACCCCCCTCCCCCTTCAATACACGAATCATAAGGACGTCCCTAGACAGGGTCAGCTGAAAGTACTTAGGGCCTACAAACTGCTAGTTATGTAGCTATGTCAATACTTTCAACAGTTTACACATCATATGAAGGTACAAATAATTTGATGTTGATTATTCAATATATAGTTTTTTTGGGGGAAGGGGCCCATGTGACTCATTCGCCCCGGGGCCCAAAATTCCCAGTTACGCCACTGCTTGCACGGTAAGAATTGTTGCTTTTTATGTGTTCTAAACTCGCTTTACTATACCCAGACATCGTTCCAGAAACCGTTGTATTAAAGAGAGTTTAAAACATTTAAAAAGGGTAAAATTACTGAGACACTGAGCCCGCCTATTAGTGTTGTTTTTTCCCAACCTCCCCCACTAACCTAACCGACATATCACCCACTCCAGCACCCCCCTTCCCCAACAACAGCATCAACCTTCCCCACTAACCTAACCAACATAAATCACCCGGTCCAGCACCCCCCCCCCCTCCCAAACAACATGCAAAAACCATTAGATTCAAGTGAGTTTAAAAACTGTTAAAAACAACAATTCTTAATGTCTCACAACTTTTTCTCATAGGTATGAATAAGATCTTCCAGAAAATACCAAAAACTTGAAAATCAAACACCAAGTGGCCAAGATCAGTGTCACAGTAAAATAACCATTGAATTAACCGCGTACATGCTACGTTTTGTTTTTGAAATTAAGTATAGAAGCTTTTGATCGCAGGGTGTGGGTGCAGTTATTTTTTTTGTAACCACATAGAAAGTGATTTTGACATCGTCATATTTGAGAGATGACCGGTATTCAACTTATAAACAATTTCATTTCTTATTGTGGCCAGGCTTTTTCTAATAGGTATAGTCAGGATTAATCAAAAACAACAAATTCTCCCCCCGAAAAAATGAAAATTAGTTGCAGTACAGGTCACAGTAAATTTACTGGTTTGTGTTTGGTTGGGTAAGGTTTACGTATGGGCAACGAGACTGTGATTTTGTAGTAGCTCTATCTCCATCCTACCAGAACCTAACCATCACTCGTACTCACCTAAAACTAATTTTTTCTCTCTCTATTTTATCGGGATTTCATGACGCACTGATATGATAACAAAGATCTATTGGCCAGCGTCAAATGAGCGATTAATGAAAAAGTGATGGGGTGATAAGATGAAGATTTCTTATGTATCGAAGGATAGTGGAAAGGAAACGGTTTGGCCTACAGGCCTATTGTAGGAATCACCTCTGTAGGCCTATACACCTAGGCTTTAGAGAGGAATCACGAAAAACCTCTGTAGGATGATGGTGGAGGTTATCGAATCTAGGCACAATCTGTACCCTGACCTCCCGGTCATATAGACAAGGCCTGCGTCTTACCAGTGCAGTAGCCATAAAAAGATCGGTCTAGGCAAGGTGTGACATATTCACCGAAGTACCTTAGCGTACTAAAATATATGGGATATCCGTGGCTCCTTTACCCATTGCTCAACCGCTTACATGACTGCATCCTAGTGCATCCTAGAATTTTAGCGTGCCAGTCTAGTTACATTTGACAACTTTGATCATACAGCTAAAAATACTATAGTGTGCTGTCAATGGTTCGTACTGCACCTGCTTTGTTGAGTAGACAGGAGACATGTTGATCCGGCTTCAAGCACCTAATCGGTTGAAATTATTTCACTCTTCATCTGCAAGCCAATAGAAGCGTTTACCCTATAGGTCAATGCCATTAGCAACCATACAAGGATGTGCTTATAGAATTTTCTATTAGGGCCTATGGAATATTTAGAGCATCGGCAAATCTTTCATGTCTAGACCAACGGGCCAAATAAACACTAAAAAAAAGAATCTTGACGAAACTTTTTCTACACAGCGTTTGATGTAGGCCTGCGGTACTTGGCAGATTCTGGCCTTATGCGACTTTCGAAACAGAAATCCGTGCAGGTCCTAAATGACCTAGTGGGTGTGTCATATCTTTAGTGCGGTTAACGATTCATAAGTTCATAGTAGGTATCTCTAAAGTGAATGCCTTTGCTTACCTTTATTGAAAATTTGGATTACTGTTCCTCAGATTTTTATCTGATTATCGATTTATCATTCATTTTTAAAATGTACTGGGGAAAGTAGAAGCCATAGCTAGTAGGTAGTAATACTAACTTGACACTCGAAGCAAAATATTATTTTGGCCCTGTGTAAAATGTTTTTTTAAATTCAATTTCAAATGGTGTGCAATTGAAAAATGACTTGCATAATCTCCACTTAATGGTTTTAATTTTAATTAAAAAAAAAAAGGATAATTTAAATATATTTTGCAGAGAAATATCAAAATATAGATGAAGAATAGTTGGCATAAAGGTTGGCTGCACTTGTAATGAATATTTTTTCAAATGTTGTGTTTGTGTATCATAGCAGCTTCCAAGGCAGAGAATTATGAAACCTGTGCAAACTAAATTTCAGGAAAAACACTTTAATTACCGGTACCAATTTGGTGTCATTCTCAACAATAGGTGTGAAGTTTTTGAAGACAACCAAACAAGCATACATTTTTAAATGTATGAATGAACGACTATGTATTGAAATGAACGACTGGTATTTGCTTACAGGTGATGTTTTTGATATTGAAACGTCTCGTCCATGGGAATTCAACACCACATTTCCAATACGGAGCATAGCAATCCCATACATTACTGTCGGACTGCCACTTGCACTGTTGAATACGGTTGCTCCTTTTATCAAACTGTGGTTTGATGCAAATATCATAACTCCCTACACTCTGCTTGTTCTACCAAGACTAGCCTACTGTGGTCTGTCGTTTGTGTCAGATTATAGCTTGTATAAGATCTGCTACGCTTATGGGCAGAACTATAAAGCTAGGCTCGTTATGTTTGCTAGCTCGTACGTTGTCTTGGTTTACGGAACAAGATCGTTTTCAAACACAACAGAAATGGCTCTGATGTCCCTTCTACTGTATTTCGTTGCCGATTGCATGAAACGTACTGATCAGGTAATTAAGTCATTTATTTTGGGATGAAATAATAGAGGAAAACAACTGAATATTTTGTAGACCTAAATACGTTGAGTTATTCTCCAAGCTCTACTCATGTTATCAAGCTAGAATGTGGTATGTATCTCCTTAAGAGTAATAAGTAAGTAGTACGTAGATACTTCTAACAGTAGTAATATAAAAAATTACAACCTACTGATATAAATACCAGTATTCGTAACAGTAGTGTTAACAATGACTACGTTTATCACACAGCTGCGAAACAGTTTGGCCAAATTGATTTAGCTTGAAACGGTTCAAATATTCAACGTTTATCACGATACCTTGAATCGTTTTAGGCAAAATAACTGGATATTTAAAACGCCGGGCATACTTGGTTATTCATGCCTCCTTGTTGTTGGTATTGCAGGCAACTCCAACCGTTTCAGCCAGTTCATTACACATTTCATGTGCAATTTGACAGCCAAATCGCATCTTAAAGCATGTTGGAACTGGATTGTTATCGCCTAAAATCGTCATGTATGTCCACGTGTGTGTAACGTTTCAGGCCGAATCGATTCGGCTAAACCGTTTCCCGGCAGTTTGATGACGTAGCCAATGTTTAAGTTTGAAATTCTGATGTTTTACAATCTAACTTGATATTTGGCACAATAATTAATTAATTGTTGAACTTGTTTTTTTTTCTTGTTTGATTATTTAGTACCTCTCTTAAAGTAAACGTGTGGTTATTCTGCAGGTTGTCTATCAAGATGATTATTTGTCAGACATGTATAAAGCTGCAACCACCCCCGTGGAGCGCGTGAAACTCTTCAAACTGCGAAGCGCGTTGCCGAATCACTCGCTGAGCCGCTGCCTTGCCATTGCCTCCATTACTATAGCAGGAATATTCAACCGGCCAACTTTCATAGCGTTTGCATTCTCCCCGGTATTCTTCTGGTTACACCGAGGTCTCGGCTCCAAAACCGTCGGACTGACTCACTTTCATTTCCGCATCTTCACGTTCATCATGTCCGGACTGCCCATGGCATTAATCTTTATCTTGCTTGACTCGTTCTACTACGGATACTTGACCGTCAACGAAATTCAAGTGTTGAAAATTAATTTGGATAATTTTGTTGTGGCTCCGTTAAACTTCTTGAAGTACAACTTTGATACGAGTAATTTAGCCAAGCACGGTTTACACCCTCGGTTCCTTCACTTCCTTGTGAACCTGCCTCTGTTGTTCAACGTACTGGCCGTAGTGGGTTTGTATTCATTTGCAAGCATCATTTACCGTGGGACACACGGCAAGCTGAGCTCGCTGCCCCGCATCCAGAGTATCTGGGGCTTGATGACAGCCTCTTTTGTCCTCCCAGTTGCAGCCCTGTCCATATTCCCCCACCAAGAACCACGCTTCCTTATTCCAGTCACCCTGCCCTTGATATTCCTGCACGCTCAGCGAATAAGGCAGCCAACTGAAGCTGATCAACAAGACAAGAATACAAAAGCAGCGAGATCTTACAATAGAGGGCAGTTTAATTACTTACTGGCACTGTGGTATACTATCAACGTTGTGTGTACACTGTTTTATGGCTTTGCTCACCAAGGAGGCGTTTATCCACTGACCAAGCACTTCTCGACTGAAATCCAAACCAAGCCACGTTTGACTGCCCTGCATCTAGTGACTTGCTACACCTATTCCCTTCCACTCAGCCTACTTCAGCTCCGTAACACGAAGCGGCCGCACATCAACAAGCGCACGGGGCAAAGATACCGCCTGGCTAAAGAGTTCTTCACGTACGAAATGGGTTCTATGCCGCTGGCAGACATACAATTGAAACTAGAGGTCTTACTCGAGAACTGCGAGAGAAAACAGAGGGCCACGAAACTGGGTTACAAACTCTATTTGGCAATACCCGGTAGTCTGACGGAGAGCTTCATGGCGTTGATTCGTAACTCGACGTATTCTTATTTGGTTAAAGAAGTGTTTTATCCACACATTTCAATAGAAGCCCTGCCCAACTTCAAACTCCCGACAAAGTGCTCAATGGAAGAAGAATTCTTCCAAACGTGTGAAGAGGCGTCTATATTCACGTCGCCACTCAGCTATTTCTCTGATTTCACTCGACAGTTTGGGTTGTCTCTCATTCAAGTGCAAACAATGACGCACTAGTGAAATCCAGGCAAACACATTTTGATTTGGCTATGGTGTTGTTAGAGCACCTGTGCTTAACATGCTTATCTTGTCCGGGGCTTGAACGAGGCCTTGTATTCCTAGTCTGTGCTGCTCAAATTCCATTTTTTATTCACCTTCACTATCATTATGTATTATATTTTATACACTGAAACCTCGGTGCATCGTTTTCCTGCTGCTAGTATTATTATCTCAATCTACTCTCACATAACCAATGTGGAATTTGCCTGCAGGATGTTTTCTTGGTCCCTTGAATGATAGATAGAGTTATAGCATAGGTGTGCGTAGGACATTTCAAAAGGTGCCCATTACCAAAATTGAAAACACATTTTCTAGCAAGGGTATATATTTATGCAAAATGTATATGGTTAAGTCTTGTCCCAGTATGCTCGTTTCATTAGTGGAAACATAAACAAAGATGTGAGCTGAAAACATAATTATATATAGGCATACATTGACGTTCAAATACCAAAATGTTATAATTGATCTGCATAATATTGAGTCTTCACCCCTAATGGAAATGAAGTGGATAATGTACACTATAACACACCAATAATGGGGAAGGGAGTGTTTTGCCCCGCAGCAAATTTTTTGAAATGAATTGAAAAAGATTTGACAGGTTTGTAAGAATTATGGTGGTGTAAGAAATGTTATTCTGTTGCAATTGTTGGAGATGATGTAAGGTAAAATATTCACTGTACTGTTTCTTGTAACGCATAAGGTACGGCCTGGGTCAACTATGCGCACACACCTATGAGTTGTACGAATATAGCAGATTAACATTCATTATATATTCTATTTAGGTAGCTAATTTATTTTTGGATATGTAGCTTTTTGTAGCAAACTATTCAAAACGAGCTGTAAACTCTAGATTACCAGTAATAAGATTCTTTCAGACTTTTCAATCCAAGGCAGGAAGTTGTCCGATAACGTCTTATTTACGATGGGTAGGCCTATCTGAGGAAATGGATATTCTTTTCAACTTGACTTTTGGTTGATCCAATGAATTTTATATTCACTATATTTTTGGCAAATAATATTTTAATCATTATAGCTCAATATCTTCAAAATTGTTCATATTTTGTGAAATACTATGCAGTTACTGCTCTGAAAGAGGTGGTTATAACAAAGAATAGCGGCATAGAATATGATGTCAAACGAATCGAAACGCAAAGGAAACAAAAAATTAGGTTTCAAAATATTTAGATTTGATAGCCTGGATTCATGCTTAATTCCTACATCCCTCACGATAAATCGAGGTTTCACTGCACCAAGATACGGAGACAACCGTCTCTTTTTATCTACCGGTACGCTTTCTATTTAGTACTTACGGGAGTGAATTATTCTGGTCATTAGACTACAGTGTGTATTAAAATAGTAGTTTTTATTAAAATCAGATAGTTGCAAGTACATATTCAATCATTCATTGCCCTTTCTTGGCAAATAATTATAATATGGAAGCATGGTCCATGCTAGTCAATGGCATTTAAATGCCCGTCAATCTTAACCAGTAACAAACACATAGTATCATACACTTCCATGGATCACGCTTGAATACTACATTCCATGTCCTCTAATGTTTGGTCAGTTGTCCTTGCACAGACAAGCAGGTTGGGACCCATTTGTCTGCACGCGGATCTTGTCAATCACCCGTGTTAGTACGTGTAAAGCTGGACTTCTATGAACGCAGAATTTGCAAAGCAGATATTTTAGCTGCCATGGTGGAAAACTGACCAATCAGTGACGAGAGCTGCGCGGTTTCTGAATGTTGAGCACGGCCCAACTCTACTCTAAGCAAAACACAAATTGCGTTCATGGAAGAACAGCTTTAACGTCTGTTTGAGATGAGTTTGGATTTTTCATTTATAAAAAAGAGCCTATGCAATAACGTTGTTGTCCAAACTATAACTGTAATGCCCGAAAGCAATGAGCTAGTGAGCCACTAAACGCAACAAGCCACACGCATCCGACCCGCTCGTTAGATCTCCACTAGTGGTTCTTTCATTCACAAATGTTGCCAGTTCGCTACTAATATGAAAACTTGCATGTGATTTATTTGTATGCTATGTTGTGATCCTGACAGGCTTTCACCCATGATTAGGGGAATAACAGCAACAATTGAGTTTAACATGTGATGTTGATAGCAAATGGTTAACTGATGTGACTTGTCATTACGTAGATACACTGACTGCTTAAGTCTAACATGACTAATATTATATGCCATTTGTCGAATAAAATGTTTTTAATTACAAATTTACAATACAAATGTGTTATAAAAAGATATACTATTTTAGATTCTGTACTTTTTAACATGAACCTTAATCCTCATCAGCAATTAAATCAAGGAGTGACAAATTAATAAATATATTGGAATAATTTCTTGTTATGAATTACAGTATTAGTAGTATTGGAATCATTATTGTATTATTTGTTAAAATATACTTTCAAATATACTGCACCAATCGTGCTAGTCGATGCTATAAAATTGCAGCCCATCTTACAAAGTACAGATTCTAGTCTTTGATTCTAGCTATATTGGAATGGTTGCTAGATCAAGGTCATTCCAGCACTCTTCCCATGACGAGGATACTCCTCGTAGCCTCCTCGTAGCTCCTATTGCTGTAGGCCTACTTGTTTGGCAAAACTCTCTTCCATGTCTGTCGTCTCATTCAAAACTCTCATTACCTCATTTCATTTGTACTACCCCACAACATTTACAATTGTTGTAGGAAAATAGAAGAATGCAACAATTAAATATTTTGGAAATATTGCCCATTTCACGTCAACCATCATTCTGTAGTTGAAAAGATGTTTTTATTTATTTATTTATTCGTAGTGCCATTACAGGGCAATTTTAGGGAACATACTTTTGAGAATTCATAAAATATACATACGTACATATATACCCCACACACACATATGTGTGTTTTTCAAACCTGTTGGCACTACAAGTCAATATGTTGTAAAACTACCACTTGCAATGTAACTTGAATTCACAACACAAAGAAACGTATTGCTAGGCAACACTGCGAAACAAAGTCTCAGTCATTTCGGCTGAAAATTTTTAAAAGTATCCTAAATATAAAATAATGCAACATTTTGTTTTACTGCTGCCAAATGGGTATTGAAAGGTTTTTGCACAATTTAGTATGTACACCAAAGTGCTAGTCGAGTCCTGGCAGCAGAAGTTCAGATGGTTGGCAGTGCAGTGATTTGCCAGGAGAATCAGTCCTTCAAGGCATCCCCAGTGCCATCTTCCTCGCCTGAAGCAAACAATGGCATGTTACAACTAGGAAAATGGTGGACGAGTAGAATTTAGTTTCAATTTAACTATCATTAGAATGCCATTTCCTGTAAGAAAAAGTGCATTGGGGGGGGGGGGGGGGAGCAGGCCCTAAGCCCTCCCATGAATTGGGTGCGACAAAAAACGGTAGAAAGAAATATCGTAAAATGCTACTCTGTGAATTCATATTTATTTCTTTGGAAAAAAAAACTTGGATGTACTTTTTCAAAATGGCAGTTCATAGTATGTATTTTAGTTGGGAACAGAACTATCAAACAATACTATTCTCTCAAAGATATTCATGTTTCTCTCCAAGGCCCAGATTCACAAAGCGGGGTTTTGAAAACGGGGATTCTATGAAAACCCCGCTTCTATTCTCCCTCTAAAACCCCCGTTTTCTTAAAGCTCAACCCCGTATTCACGAACGAGGATTTTGATTGGGATATTGCGGGGAGAATGAAGATTGATGATGTCGTCATTGTGTGGTGACGTCACTGTTGATTTACCAATCAGAACACGCATTGTAACAGTTAACCAATTCAAAAGAATGGAGCGGGAATTGGAACGTTTTCTCAGTTAAAATACCAACAATGTTATAGACGAAAAGAACCAGTTTTCGAATTGCATTATCATTTCAATTATACCTTCCTGCGTTTTGCGTTTTGCTAGGCCTACTCTCAAGTTGATAAAATTAAGGGAATGGCTGATAAGAAAAAAAATAAGCCTCGCTTCACGAGAGAAGAAGTTGCCACTCTAATAAACAATTACAGCTTGTACAGCACATTTTTAAATGGGAAGTTGAGCACATATAATATGTATAATACATATAACACATATAATTGTACTTGGCTATTTATTAGTTGAATTACTATTCATGATGCAGTACCGGTATTTACAATTCATTTCTTATCTTCAACACTACCATATTATTGGTGGATCGTGAAACCCGAGGGTTGGCAGGCCCATAGTTACCGATCAGAAATGACCAATAGGAAAAATATATCAATACAATTTAGGGTAGCTCAACTCACAACTTGAGATTGTTTTGTCAACGATTAAATCCAAAACAATAAGTGATAAAACAAGCACAAAATAAACGAGAATTGATATTTATATGAAATATAGTCTATAGCCCTGTTTGTTGGAAGTTTTCCTAAAAACATGAAATTGTTCATACATTACATGAAAATAGTAATCAAGTTTCTACTACTAAAAATGTTCAGCTAGGAACAGCTGACTCGCTGGGACTGTGTTTGACAACTAAGTAGGTAAGCCTATTCAGGGTCTGGGGCTATCCCTTTATGGGTCTACAGTGCTTAACCTGAAATTAACGGAACGGTTTATTAAAGAACCTTCAAATCCGGCAAACCTTTATTTTGAAGATTAAGATGCAACTTTTGTGTGTTGAATGGTGATCCTTGATCTAAATATAAATTGATGAATATATAGTTATTAAATATTTAATTTTTCCAGTGAAAGAAAGCCGCCATTTTTCTGAAATACTTTCTGGGGTTTTGCATTCTCCCTGGTTAATAGGAGGGATTCTGTTTGGGGGTTTAGAACCTCCGAAATTCCACTTCCCCCGCTTTGTGAATACCGATTTTGGGGGAATTGGTGAAAACCCCCACAATTACCCCTGGGTAATTGAAAACCCCGCTTTGTGAATCTGGGCCCAGGTGTAAATTGAGTTACAATTGTAAATTTACAACAATCATAACAAAGGCAATACAGTTAACTGGGGAAATCTAACTTACAATAATTATGATTGGCAAATATCATTTGGGTCACCTTCAATTTCATAAGAGAAATATTTCAAATCTAAAACTCATTTCAAACATTTTGAACCACATAAAAAATGGATGATTGCAGAAAATTGCCTACGGCTGCGGGGCCAAGAGGGAGGATTCTCCCCTTGCACCCCTTCCCCTCCTCGTGGGTCACCAGCTTCAGGACAACTGGCAGTTGCACAAAACCTCACTTATTTTTATTGATTTCAACAACGCTTCAATGATAACTAAGAACCATTGGCGTCGGATGAATGATTAATGGGATGATGAGATGAAGATTTTGTAGGTACTAGGAAGAAAGAGGTTGTGGCCTATATTCTAGGAACCATCCTGGCATTAGCCTAGACTACGGAAGAAAACCAAGAAAACCCCTGTAAAGATGGGCGGTGGAGGGATCGATCCAGGTCCGATACGCCACGAAGCGAGCACGCTAGCAACTGAGCTGCATGTGCGGTCACACCACGGAACCTAAAAGGCGTTCGCAGGAAACTACAGATTTCTGCGGGCAGCGTTTTCCAGCTACAAACAGATGCTTCGACCTTCAAATACCATTAGCAATTTATATAACTTAAAAGAATATCAACTTGTAATAGATGATATTAGAGATGAATGATAGATGATGATCCAGTGTAAGGGTAACAAGTGATATGATATATAATAAGGTGGGTACAGGTTGGAGCAAACACTTGGATAGGACACAAAATGCACTGGACATGAAGGCTGGGAGGTGGTTTCCACAAGAATAAAGAAACTCAAGTTTCCTACTAACTTTTCCACTTTCAAGGAAATTAACTTTAAATGACTTTATAGAAGTAATTCGTTTATCTAACATACCCTTATCTCTGCCAGTCTGCCGAATTGTTTTGGCGAACTGCAGACAAGACCAGTACTTGCTCTGAATGGCAACTACATCCTTGAGCACGACCGCTTCTCTCAGCTTCTTGGGTGCGAGTGGTGGCATCGGGTCACCGTTCAACGCTTTGGCACACATTGTCATTGAGACGGCCACAGACTCCTTGTTGTAACCTGGAAGAAGAGCCTAGATCATCACCACACACAATAGAACAAGGAGAGGCTCAATCTCAAATCACTACTGCTATGCCCAAAGATGTAATGAGGATTGTGTTGGTTTGCTGGTCACTTATGATGACTCAACTTCCTATCCCACCAATGTTAAAGATATGTACCAATTTTCTGTTCAAATATATGAACGTACCGATCGTGAGTAATCTAGACGTGATCTAAGGAACTAACATTATGTTTACGTTGGCTCAGCTGTTAGCAACAGTCTATTACCAGAAAACAAAGAGTGTGAGGTTGAATTATGAATTATCAAATTGCAAAGTGATTCATAATAATGCAAGTTTTATTGGAAGTGACACTCCTTGATGATTGATGTATAGGTAATCGAAATCGTATGAGAAGTCCGTATGCCTCAAACAAATAAGTATTAAAATGCATTTTCATTTTTTAATTGCACTAATAGTAAATATACCTTTTATAAATCTAGTGCATTTGTTTATTTCCACCACATCTTGGATGGCAATATGCACTGCATTTTAGATGCAAATATTTTAGTTATATACAAGGCATGCAGTATGGTTTCATATTGTACACTAGGTCAAGCAGCAATTGATAGGTTCAAGGACAGTGAAACCACCAGGTAAGGTCGATATATCTTGGCTAAGTCTATCCTTCAACATTGAGCTTCGGTCTGACATTGTTTGGATTCCTTGCAAGTACAGAATGTTTATCTAACAAACAAACTTAGCATGGCAACATTTTAGGGAGTCAGTGGCATCAAAGACCCAAGGGGCGCATTCCTGTTCGATTCAATTCGGTTTTAGTGATATAAAAAAGACAATATCAAAATAAAACGGTAGCAAAGCAGTATCAACCTATATTAACAGCTGATTCACAGCTACCTTGAACCTTGGGTTCGAGTTAGACCGAGTTTATCTTTTACAGGAATGCACCCCAAGATGTGTGAATTTTTTCTGCAAGTCTTTTTTAAATGGAACTAAAAAAGATAGTTAAAAGTCGCAACATTTGTGTAAATAATTTTGTTTCACTGGTTGAATTGAGAAAACAAAATAACCATAACCCTGCGCTCGAGACAACATTGAATACAGTAAACCCTCGTTAATTCGAATTCCAAGGGACCCCAAAAATCAAAATTCGAATTTAAAAAATTTGAATTATAAAAAAATGTTTTTTGTTTGTATAGTATAGTGTGCATGAGAAAATGTTTTTTGTTTGTATAGTATATAGTGTGCATGTAAGAGGCGCAAGTGGGGAACTTTTGACAGTCATGTGTTCATCTTCAAGTGAAGTGTGAAGTGATTTACACACAACAAAGTGTGGATGAATACTATATGTTATCATGTCACTCCTTAGGAAATACTTATCACAGTCAGTTCACAGGTTAAAAGAGTCAAATTACCATATGTAAAGTAAAAAGCAGTGCAGTGGGAAAAAATATATAAATATTGGGGCGTAGAATCAAAGAAGGAATCGTGATCTCTGCAGCACTAGCTGGCTGATTTATTTACAATCAATATATTCACTCTGTCAATCAAATAATTTTAATTGAAAAATAAAGATGGGTCTCAAATATATTATCGGGAAAGTGATTTTCTTTGACCACAACACAGAGTAGTTAACTTTACAATGGACATGAGCATATCTTGACTAAATAAATGTCCTGGCGGGATAAGAAGTCCTTTGTTGTCATTGTGTCGTAAGAATAACCCACCCGCCTCGCGCCTCTCATCCTGCTGGCACGCGCTGACTCAGCAAGTCAGCTGTGACGTGTCGAGCGGTCGGGACGCCCAACCGCTCATGTTTAGTGATGGGGAGTTCGAATTACAGACGATTTCACGTAATAAAATAATTGATAGTGACACCTAATTTTAGCTGAAATTCGAATTAAACAAACATAAAACAAAAGTTCGGACTAATTATCTCTTCGAAATTCGAAATGATGAAAATTCGAATTATCGAAATGAATTAACATTGATATCCCTATACCAGCGGCCGGGGTCATTTCTCTAGTTCGAATAAGCGCGAAATTCGAATTAACCGAGTTCGAATTATCGAGGGTTTACTGTAGTTATTTTATTTTTAAAAAAAGTGACTGTGCCAGACTCCGATCGTGCGGAACCGTGGACGCCAAGCATGTGGGCCAGCGATGTTAATCATTGTGCTACGCCGACACATACTCGGGGACCCGGGGTCGGTAACTGATTCATGATGTCACAAATCTTAGCGTTCCCATTGATCACTTTTAGTCCCATTAAAAAACCGGCATGCAAAAGAATTGTTGCCCCCAGGAGAAGTGAGTGCCGTCTCTTGTCGCAGTGGGGCACCGTACCTCCTTCCAGAGCGAGAACGACCTTGCCGTTGGCCAGGGCCGCCAGGTAGTGTGTCATGTGACCAAAGGCCTCGGGCGTGACGTGGCACTTGCCGATGCTGTCATTGATGGCGGCGTCGAAGCCAGCTGACACCACAACCAGCTGTGGGCTGAACTGGTACGCAATCGGCAGCACAATCTGGTGGAACGCTGCCAGGTAATCGGCGTCACCCACACCATGCTAGACGCAACAAGACAACTCATTCAGACCAGAGATGAGACTAGCATCTTGGAAACAATTTCCCACTTTTTCTCAACTTGTGTTGAAATTATTTTCAATTTTTTGTCATATTCTTTTTAATACACGTTAGATTTTTCAAACGTTGTTGAAACTTACTGTTCAATGGATTTTCAAACATCTTCATTTTTTTTTTTAATTTTATTTATTTTCATCAAAGCTTTGGACCATTGGTCTGGTGGCAGTTTATTCTAAATACTATTCTCATTTTAACAATGGCGAATTTTTAGTTTAAGTATACAGTTTATAAAAATTTGAGTAGAGCAAAAAGGGAAAATAAGTAAAAAAAAAAGAAAAAAAAAAGTAGTTAAGTGTAATTTTGGAATGTGAGTCTTCTGAGAACTAATTCCAAAGTTTATGTTGTAGTTATCTCAAGCCAAATGACGGTCGCGCGTCGTCAGAGCTAGCCACGTGCTCATGATCAGTGATGCACCTAGCAACGGTTTCTATACGTAGTTTCGGCCAGTCGCATAGCTTCCTCTTGTGCGCAATACAAAATTGCCTCAGTTCTAACCAGAAAGAGCGATGATTTTCGTAGATTATGAGTTTAATTTTTGTAAATCAAACTCATTTTTTGGGGGTCCCTTGCATTTCGGATTAATGAGGGTTTACTGTAAAATAACTTTTTAAAAATTATATCCACAAGAGATGTAATCTGTGAAGGAGTACGCTAGTAATTATGGTACGTAATATTGTAAATAGCTAACATTAAATAAATTGTATTAGATTTTTTTAATGATATAAAATCAAAATTTAGTACCCTATCTGTCTACTCTCATCTCCCAATACTACAATTTGTGGTCATCAAACCAAGCTGAATGTGACGGGGTCCAGCCGGGCGACAATCACTGCCCCGCCACCTTGGGCCAGTCCGCCCCCGCAACCTTCGGTGGATACAGATTGAACGAGGCTCTGCATTCAACTGTATATGCGTATTACCTTATTCCAGGGTATATTTATATTGAATCCCTCTCCACCATCGGCACCGACGTATTCAGCGTTGGAACACGACATCTGTGGGAAGAACTTGCCGTTGTCGTAGACGTGGATAGAGATGTACAGGAACCGGGGGTCGTGGTAGAAGATTTGCTGTGTACCGTTGCCATGGTGAACATCCCAATCTGGAACATGGTAACAAACAGTGAATACCGACTTGCCAAGCAGCCGACAGCACGTCTCCAACCCGTCTCCAAAATGGTTGCACTACATCCATCCGAGCGACGGGAGGGATGACACTCCCGTCTAATGCGTCAGTACACAACGGTGCAAGCGGAAACAAGCACATTAACAAGGATATGAAAATGATCGCAATGAATTACACATAAACTTTTCTTATATGAATGTGGTTGCTGAAAAACATTAGAGTTGGGTAGGAGCTTAACGAAAGGAACGCTTTCCTTTTTCGGGAACTTTTTTTTCCTATTGTGAAGCAGTAACTTTTACGGAATCACGGTACTTTTTATCGGTAACGAGGAACGAAATTTACGTTCTTTTCAAAGTTCCTTTTGAACAGATTGTACTACAAGAACGCATACACAATGTGGAAAAGATCGCATACTTGCATTATCAGGTGAAAGATTTTGTCTTTGGCCTTTTGTCTCACACGCTATTGACTCGGCCTAATCCCTGCCGTCCATCCTGTACCTTATTATTTCCAAAAGAATTTCAGGGTATTTCCCTGTCTACTTCTTATCATACGATCTTTTCGTAAGTTGTCGTAGTTTGATGGCTCGAATTAACCGAGCGTCAGTGTGAGGGGAATGTCAGTCTAACTAGTTCTTTTTTGGATCGAGTAATGGGAATTGGAACTAGTTCCTTTATTTGAGGAACTTAACCAACACTGAAAAACATTAATATCGGTTACAGTTTCTGGTAGATAGAAATGATTGTTCTTATACTTCTGACATTCCCAATAATAATCCCTTGTATGGGTTAGATGCGAATATTGAAGTAGGCCCTAGATAGACATTATGTACTATCTCCTTGGTTAAAATCACGTTCCATATCAATTCAAAATATAATTTGGTTCACCGACCAATCAAGATGTATACAGGGTTTAATTGGTCAACTCGTTTCAACACTTGACCAGTTAATTCATACTACGTAATATCAACAATTCACTGCACATACTGTAAAACAATGCGATGAACAAAAATTCAACATGCCATTGTTTTGCTTACCAATAATGAGCACCCGGTCCAAGTTGTACTTGTAGAGCGCATTCTTGGCAGCCAGGGCCACGTTGTTGAAGAAGCAGAAGCCGTGAGCCGTGTCGTGTGAGGCGTGATGTCCAGGGGGTCGAATGATAGCCACCCCTGACTGACTGGATCCACTCATCACTTCGTCCACCACCTAAACTCACAAAGCACCGAGGTCAACAGAGCTGGCAAGCGGCTTGAACATGGGGCATTCATCACCCGAATCCTCCCTGCCTCCCCTCAAACCTTGTAAACCACCTTTTAAACCATTTTAAATATTTACATTGCACAGTTTATACACTCTGAATGTAACTAATTATGTATGTTGTTAATGATGATATAGCTTTGATCAACACTTATTAGACGAGCTTTAGCGAGGATTCAATTTGACATGCTGAAATAAATTGGTGTTCGTTTTTATGTTTTTTTGTCGGTTCTCCACAGGTCAAACGGCTACAGCTATCAACTTCAAACTTTTTTTCAATATGGTTCCTCATCTAACTTGGATCTGTATGGTTTTGTGGCATTATCGGGCGGTAACTTTTTTTTATGAATTTGAGAAATTTCAAAAATACCCATTAGAATAACATGACGGAAAAAAAAGAAAATATTTTTATTTTCCCAAAAGAATGAAATTTTGCGTGAAGTTGAATTACATTTTCATACACATTTCTAAAAATTTTCAGCTTGATCGGGTTAGCCATTTTGAAGAAAAAAAAAAATGTGCTAAATTGGTACCACTCGAAGCAGTTCTTGACCATTACTACCCATACTATTACTATCCGCTCGTCTAACAACGCATATGGCGTTTTCCTAGTGTGTATACCAATAGCACAGTGGGAGAAAATCAATTTGTAATGGAAAGCCATAGATTATGCTTGTTTGCTAAGGGACCAAAGTACTCGGGATGCAAACTTTTTAATGCACTTCCAGAACATTTAAGAAAGCTAAAGGATGTTGGTGTAAACCATAATAATTTTAAATCTAAAATGAAATAATTCCTGGTGAATGAATGTTACTATTCAGTGAATAAATATCTTGTGGATAATGTTCAAATAATATACAAACATTTTGTATTTTACATTTTTACTGACTGTTCTAATGCACATAAAACATTATTATTACCATACTACTAAATCATTATTATTATTACTAGCTTAACCCCTCATGTTTTCAGAACAATGAGAGTCCAATGGAGTCTGCCCACTTAGTTGCATTAGTTCAACAAATAACCAATCTGCCGCGTCGAATCACCTCCCAGTACTGTTGGTTACAAACAAACACGCAATAGTTGTATTAGTTCCACAGATAGCCAATCTGCCGCGTCGAGTCATCTCCCAGTACTCTTGGTGACAAACAACGACGCAGTAGCCCCCTACCGCAGAACCTCAAATTACATCGAACGCGTGACTTGACACTGACCCCGGTCGGCCGTCTAGTCAAGGACAGTTTCAACCCGCCCCTTTGAATGAAACAATGATTTTACAGTAATAAATTAGTAATTGAGGAACAAAAGGAGTTTGAATTACGAATTATTAAAATTTAAAATCGTCAAAATATTCAACATTGTACCACGGGTCGGGATCCGAGTTTGCTTCAAATTATGGTGAATTTCAAAATAACCGAGTTCGAATTGACCAAATTCGTAATAACCGAGTTGAAACTAAAGAGGTTTTACTCTAACTTATTTCATGAAGTCTTGAAATGACTTGTTTCCCAGGTCTATACAATATGCAGGCCACACACAGAGAGCCCAATATGGGTTTCACATCTTTGAGCCAAGGGTGAAACTTTGCTTGAACTAAACATATTATTGATGAGAATTAATTGAATAACAACAAAACAACATGTAATGTCCACTAAACCTGAATGAGACTGCCTGCTGCCAGCAGGGCACACTTGATCACGTTGGGGCAGAACGAGACGCTGTGGTATTTCTTCTCGGCTGCCCTCCACTCGTCGACGCCCCCGTCGCAGATGGCAAACAAGTCGCTGATGTAGCTGCCATCGTGTACAAGCCGCAGCTCTGTTTCGCTGATGTTCCGGGTCTATAACACATCAACACTTCATTGTAACAAAAGCATATTGTTGGACATTCACCCGGTTGGCAAAGATTAAAATAAAAACAATATTTTGGTAATGTTTCTTTTGCCTTCATCAGGTGGCTGTATTAAATTAGTTTTCTATACATTAGCATATTCTATGGGTAAAAAAAAATACCAATTTCTGAATCTATCTCTCAGATGTCAGTACAAGTCCTACGTCAACACGACGCAATGTTTTGATATATTAAATATAACGTATTTGAAAGTGTAAGAACGCGTACATGCATCGATGGCCTATCAGCGCCTGGATGCGTATACGTGTCCACGGCCGTCAAGTGGTTAGTAATTATAGACATTCTAGTTATTTTCATCTAATACTGGGACCTACACTGATTTGATGGCACGTCTGCGTCAAGCCGAACTCGGAGAACTTGCGGAAGACGGCTTGTATGCGGGCCGGGTCCTCGGGATGGAAGCGTTGGGCCTTGCACTCGGGGTCGTACGCCATCATGTCCGGGCTGTACACAAAGCAGACTTTGTGCGGGGCGTAACTCAGGTCCGTGTCTGAAAACAAACCAATCAGAAATCACTCATCGAATAAATCAGAAATCACACAAATCAACACGCTGTAACAATTCAATTAATTTGGCAATAATGGAATGTAAATTTTGTTTAAATTCTCTTTAATATTGTATTGTTCAAGTTTTCTATTAGACGCAAGTGATTTATTCAATCTGTTTCAATACCCAAAAGGGAACCCTATACCTGTCAATTCACAGTTGATTTATCTACATCAGACTGGCTGATGAAATGCCAGATCTGCAAGATATCACGTGACGATTGCACCACGAACTACGCATTAGAAAAATCAAGAACAAGGAAGTTAGCAACGGAAGGGCAGATTTTTTGGATTTTGAGTATATTTTGACTTTAAATTGTACTTAGAGGTAACCACAAGTGTTTTCACCTTCTGAAAAATCCTTTTAACCTAGTCGCTGAGTCGTTTTTTATCTTTAATTGAATTTTCCAAATTTAATTAATCATTTTACAATTTATAAATTCACAATTTGAGTCTCATACTCTACCGGAGCGAAGCGGTGAGGGCAATCACTACGTCACCAGGTGAGACAGGTGTGTGTAAAGTGACAAAGTTTATTGGTTCATCTCTATTATAGGCCTAGTACACCACGACCATTAATGCTGGCCATTTTACTGTATTCATATTGGGTTAAACGACGCACTGTAATGAAAACTAAGATCTATTGGCATTGGATGAGTGATTAACGAGATGATAGGATGATGAGATGAAGGTTTCTTAGGTAATGCGAATGATATGGGAAGGATAGTGGGAAGAAAGCGGTCGTGGCATATATTGTAGCAACCATCCCGGCATTACCCTAGACTACAGAGGCAAAGCACGAAACAACTTGTAAAAATGGACGATGGATCGAAACAAGTCTGATATGCCCCTCATCTCCCAGATCACATAAAGAGAGTGCGTTGGTGAATGAGCTGCATGTGCCAGTTGCTAACTATTGTTCACCACAGTAAAAATGGAACAACAGAAAACAGACTATGAGTGTTAGCATTCTACATTGGCAGGAATTGTATGAAGTTCCGAAGGTTAATACAGCTTGATTTGCTGCTAACCGTCTCGATCAGTCGAGGATTAAGAGAGAACTATAAGTCAATTTTCGGTCTTCATGTGATACTATCTTTGGAGCCAACCAGAAGAGCTTGAACATCTGGCATAACTGTCGTTCCAGGCACACAGCCCCCCCCAGGCCCTCCTCTAGAAAATAAAGCGTTCGAAAACAAGAGTGTTCAAGAAAGAAAGTGTTCGAATAGTAAACTTTGTAAGGTAGATTATCGAACGTAATCTAGAATGATATCAACTAACGAGTTATCCAAGAACGACATTATTATTCAAACAGTTTTTCCTCAAGCAGTTAATGCTGTGCTCTCGAACGTCCACGTACTCGACTTGAGAAGAGCCAGTTGGTTGGCCACGTCTGTCAGAAAAGCCTGGCTCTGGACAGGATAGCAGTCCCGTGTGTCGTACACGTTTGGCCTCTGGTCCAGCCCAAGGAACTGTATCCGGGCCGGGAAGTGGGTCAGAAGATCGGAGTGGCGGCCCTCATTGGCCGGCAGGAAGCACTGCCAGTGCAAGCGGTGAGCGTGCATGACGTTCAAGATTGTTTCCACGATCCTGAAACAAGCATTCCAAATTTACTTATCAATTGATAATTGGATGAGCAAACCGAAGACTCAATTTTACCGTACTCGAGAGAAGAACACTTTTATAAAATCATACAGACATTAATCGCCCATATGTAAGATTCACAAGTGCTTAATACTATATTCATACATGAAATATGATGAAAATAATGGACTGGTAGATGGAGATGCCAATATAATCTTATTTCTCTTTTCATATTCCCCCCCCCCCCCCCCTCACCGATAGACGACTTTGACAAAATATACCGTTTTATTTGTTCCGTACTTTTTTTGTTGGAGATATGGTCACCCTGCTGATAGGTCTTGGGAAGGATTAAAATCCGAGGACGATTTTAAAACGAGTATTTTTTTTGTGAATTCAAATGTTCGGGTAGTCGTTGTAATAAACTAGGCAAATGCAGCACATGTGTTAGAAGATGAGCGAGATATTTGTAATACATTTACTTGAAACTCTACGTATAATGACTAGTAATACTTGGGAACTCTACACACCTTGGTGGAACTGTCAACTCTACAAAGTCGTGAATCGATTACCATGCAGGTTTCACTGAATTTCTTTCACGAGTTCAATACTTACTCTGCACAGGGTTGGGCTAGCTGTTCAATGGGAGGACAAGGATATCCCATTAATGAGCGCACTGTCAATGCAGCCCCTTCTTCCAGAGAATCCAGGCAGTACCCTCCCTGGAATAAGAAATCACACATTATAGTAAAGAACCACGATTGGGATGCCTGGCCATAATGTTTAATGATAGGGAATACAGATTAAAAAAGATTTCACTAGACCAAATATTACGCAATAATATGAATTATTATTAGTATGAAACATTAAATATTAGTAGCGACTTCTGGACCCTAAAATTCGGGAAAACACATTTAAAAAATCGAACTCGAAATTTTCAAGTTCAGCTGAATTTAAACTCGAACATTCAAGTGCTCGCCGCCCCTAATAAATATTATACACATATATATATATATATATATACCGGCACATGCAGCATAGTGGTTAGCGCGCTCGCTTCATGTGATCCGGCAGGCGAGGGGAATTCCGAACCCAGTTCGATCCCTGCCGCCTAGCATCTTTACAGAGGTTTTTCATGGTTTCCCTCTGTAGTCTGGGCTAATGTCGGGATGGTTCCTACAATAAGTCGGCCATGACCGCTACCCAAGAACCTTCATCTCATCATCTCATTAATCATCCATCCGACGCCATTAGATCTCAGTTATCATAACAGTGCGTTGTTAAACCCAATATAAATATACATATATATATATATATATATATATATATATATATATATATATATACATACACACACACATATATATATATATATATATGTTGTCGTTGGTTTCCGGATAATGCCGCTTATAATATATATATATATATATGTATATATATATATATATATATATATATATATATCAGTAAATGAACGAGATAAGACCTACAACAGAATGTGTAATTACCGAGTGGGACTACCTACCTCCAGCACAACGGCCACCTTCCCAGAGGCCAAGTTACGTAGCGCCCAGAGTAGATGAGCATAGCATGCGGGAGTCACTTTCATTTCTCCCTGCGAAAACCAAACAGTATTACATTACCAGAACACGGGGGGCACCCTTAAATCCGGGACTTGTTATTCAATTGAACTCAATTCAATTCAAGGAATGTTTTATTTCATTACTTTTTGCAAAATACATCATATCACAATTGCTTGCTTTTATGCATGTCTATGGGGTCTTGAAATATGTCCACACTTACATTTAAAAATTTTTAACAATGTGATATTGATCCTTCAAAAATTTAGATTTATGGTAAAAAAACACTATGCTACTCAATGTTAGAGAGTATCTCGGGATTTTCTGAAACAAACATTTCCGATTGTTTAAAAATATAATAGGGTGTATGTGTGTATGCATGACCTCAAAAAATAGTTCAAAGTTGGGCTGTTCCATATATCAACCGTTTGTAGATAAAATATTTTAGGCCTATTTACAATATCTACGAGCAATCCTCTAGTTATTAACAATCGATTAGCCCCATATAAAAAGATGAAGGATACGTCAATTGTTTGAACCATTGACTGATCAGATTGATCGACCTAAACATAGTCGCTATCATAAATCATCTACAACTACAACTGCAAATAATACAACTCACTTGTAACTAGGGACAGAATCATTCCAAGATATATTCATCTCAAATAATTAAAGCTTGCTCGATGAGCATTCAACATTAAATTTAAAAGACCAGAAAACAATAACCATAATTTGGAATTGAATTTTGAATCTAGGATTTGAGATGACCCGTACTTATTAGAATGAGCTTATCCACGCTACATGTTGTACACGCTTAATTACCTTTTCATCGCCCAAAGCTGAGTCAAAGCCAGCTGACACAATAACTAGATCAGGCCCAAACTAATAAATAAACAATAACAACTTATTAATGCTAGAGATATGAAATTGGCAAACCTCGGGACAACCCACAGCTGCATCATAGCCGGCTGATATTATTATGAGTTCGGGCTGGAACTAAAAACAAACAAAACATTACGACCGGAGATGTTACAACCATTTGAGTCACACATAGATTTATTCCAAAACTGATCTTTGCCTTAGGACATGCTACTAATTTATTTCATTGTTGTACAGAATTCAATTAAATCTTACTCAATAGGCCTAAAAAAGTGACAATTAAAAAATGTAGATTAGATAATTAAGGCAATGAGATAACACTTTGTTGGTCGAGGGTTACATTTCTTTACCCTATTTGAAATGAAAATGAACTTGGAGAACAAAGCCTGTTCACCAAATAGTGGCATTCTAAACAACGAAATGAAAGATGCGTAATGAGAAATATGGATCAACATACCTCATTAGCCATTGGCAACAGAAGTTGATGAAATACTGCCATATAATCCGCATTCGTCATTCCCGTCTTATTAAGAGGAACATTGAAGTTATACCCAGCTCCCTTGCCTTCGCCGATAAAGTCATATTCCGACTCTCTCAAGTTGGGCCAGAATGCCCCGTGTTCGTATCGGTGGATGGAGAAGTACAGTACTCTCTCGTCGTCGTAGAACATCCGCTGCGTGCCTTGCCCGTGATGAACGTCCCAGTCGACGATCAAGATTCTCTTCACCTTGAGTTCGTCGAGCGCTTGCTTGGCAGCCAACGCTACGTTGTTGAAGAAGCAATAGCCGCAATACTCGTCTGCCATGGCGTGGTGCCCTGGAGGCCGCACAAGGGCAAACCCGCACGGAATCTTGCCGGTCACGATCTGGGTCACTAGCTCGATGGTGCTGCCGGCGGCTATACGGGCTGCGTCGTACGTGTCCTACAACAAGGCATTATATCTCGGTTCCTGCCAGTTTCAAGTCACTTTACACTACGACCTAGAATAACAGGCTGATCAAATTTCCACTATGCAATTCTCCTACCATGATACAATATCAACCTGGATGCACTTCACAACTTGAATCAATCAAAACCTTGTAAAACCTTTAGTAGGCCTATGTGTCAACTTATGACCATTTTGGTAATTTTTATTTGAAAATTTCGTAGTGTTTGTGTTCGATAGTCACCTTAATCCCTCTATTCTAACGTACTGACACATATGTATTTGTATTTACATTTTACACATACACACACACAAAATACATATTGCAGAGATAACATTTTGTGGACCAGCACTTAAAAATACATTATTCATATACTAACTGGATGAACGTAGATTGCGTCAAACTTGGAGCTCATTTCTTCTAGGGCATCAACGTTTGCACCCAATTGTTTCGTTGCTTTCAGTTGGGCAAGAGTTCGTTCCGTGTGAAGTTTCAGAATCTCTGTTGCCTTGGCTTTTCTTGGGACAACAACAACCATTTCCTCAAGGAAACCCAATGCTCCTAACCTTAAATCAAAACATACAATTATTCAATCCCCAATACCACGAGTAAAACATGGAATATAACCAAGTAGCTAGGTAGGACCCGAGGTTATTAGAAGGCTGCCTCGAACACGCTGTATTTCTGTGTGCCCATCTGACCAGCTACGGTCCTAACGTCTCGACGTAACTACCCCTC
This sequence comes from Brachyptera putata, assembly GCA_907164805.1. Lineage (NCBI taxonomy): Eukaryota > Metazoa > Arthropoda > Insecta > Plecoptera > Taeniopterygidae > Brachyptera > Brachyptera putata. The sequence continues at coordinate 19,819,593 of OU015463.1, read as the reverse complement.
CCTCTCACCCCTTGACCGCTAGTCGCCAATACCAACCCTCGACTTGCGCCAACAATATCTATGACCTTGGTGCAATAAGCGCTGCCTTGGGCTACGTCACAACCAATCTGTGATGGACGCAATATTCTCCCATCAAGGCAACTATTTTAATAACCTTGAGTTGAGGCTATTCAACATATAAGGCTATCCCTCTAAAATTTGAGTTTGTGTGATTATTTTATTACTGTGACAATTTATCGTCCCTTATACGGCAATATCACGAAACAACCATACTTCTGAGAATTGATTTGTCAACTATGAACCCGTGGCATAGTGACAGGTGGGTTGTACTTGGACCAATAGGAAAACTTGAAATTGATGGCAGCCTGAAGTACTTGAAGAAGGCACGACAACACGGCTGTACTCATAATCATCTCCTAGGCTTTCTTACCAAGTGCTTCTAGCTTTTTACATACAGGACAAAATGCAATCATACAAGAACAATATCTTAAAATGATAAAAAATAATAAAATACATTTTTAATAATACAATTGAATAATATATATCTATGGGTACCAAACAAAACCCAACTGGAACCAACTGGACTGGGTCAGAAGGTGTTTCCATCAATCTTCTAGGACAGACTCGGTTCCTGCCAGTTTCGAGTCTTGCTTCTACTTCTTCCTCCTCTTTCACTAAAACTTCTCTATTTTTTTTTTAAATTACTAATTTCACTTACCAGTATTATAATTGAATAATGATAAATTGATAATTACTATTTTTATTCAGTTTCAAAATCGGTAATAATCAACTTCAACAGTTTAAAGATATTGAATACACACAGGGAGTATCCCAATAATTATCCATAGAGTCTTGTTGATCTGTGCGTGCATGCTGCGGTCACACTGGTTCCAGAACAATTGAGAACGGTCCAACACATTCTGGGGAGCACGGAAGGGCGAAGGGACCGAGAGGTTGGTCGCGGGCGGTGACCCGTGCTATTCTGGATAGTTCGATGCGCGATTATTGGGTCTACCCATCGGCTGTGGGCGGGGAACCATGTTATTCCAGTGTGTAGGGGCGTAGTGGGCATGGTATGGCATGGGCATGGTGTAGGGGCGGGAGGGCATGGTTTACTCAAGTGGCAGTGTCCTTGACGATGACGGGTGGGGTCAGGCAGGGGTCAGTCACGACAGGGCCCTTGGATGGGTGGTGAATTGCGTTGTTTTGTTCTGGCCGCAAAACTGGATAATCTATGTGCCTATGGAGCGTCTATGTGCCAAAGTAATACGACGTAATCGAGGGAGCGGTTATGTTGACCACGCGTTTTGAAACGCGGGGCTGAAGCTAGTAATTATTATTCCCCATATACTTGGCTTTTCCTTCGATAACTTCACTGCACTTCCGATAAAAACTATCAACATTCTTTACGTCCTTCACAATATTTGGTACCGGTATCCTACTATAAATTCTCATCCCTTTGATGAACATAGAATCATCTTCTTCATTTGAACAAGTCTTTACAATATTATTATTACTAGCTATGGTGAAATAATTCTATCTATTCTTATTCATTTTTAGTACACCAAAGGGATAACTTGGCACTACCGGTAATCTGTAGAAATAATTTAATAAATTATTGTTAGGATATTTAATAACAATCATAATAACCTAGAGACTGAGTAGGATTAACATTGTATCAATCATTATCATTTTGTGTACTGGTAACTGAATGGTGAGCTATGGGAAAATGAATGACTTAATGTGATTATTAATACAAGAATGAAATTCACCATCCCTGCTACAAATTATTTGGGAAAAACCATTATTACAAAACATAATTAGCTTATGAATATGTGGATACATATAAAAATTCAGTGTTCACTTTCAATAATTATAAAACTTCTCCCTGCAATACCCACTTCTCTCCTGTCTCACAAATCAATTGGAGTCAAGAACATTAAAGCAGAAACTCGAGATAAAAAATATACACGGGAATTAAATTTTGAAGACAATTTTCTCAAATTGTTCGAGTAGGCCTAAATGTGTCTTCAACCAACCTGTCAAGAATGCGTATAAAACGTTCCGGGCATTCAGGGTAGGTTGCGTCCCAGAGGCATTTAGGGGATGCCATCAACATATGAGAAGCAATTCCTGCAGCCCTTTTCTTCACTTCTATTGATGAATAAGCCTATGAACAACAACAAGTCAAATGCTTATTGACAGGTTATTCCATACAGGACATGCATTGACATGCATTGGACATGCATTTTCCATACAGGACATGCAAATTACATGCAGAACTTATTTTCATCTAGGCTAAACAAAATCTAAATGGATAAAATTAATACTACCGGTATATCAATGAAACATTTCTAACTGTAACAAAGTTTATGAAATTAACAACAATAGTTTGGTCTGGTATTTATAATGCATGTGTCGGTAAAGCCAAGTGCGCTACATTACGCCAGTAGTGAGTAAATCGCCAAGCTACTACGGTATATAGCTACTTACGCAGAAGCAGTACCGAACAAACTACCTAGCTAGGTCTGTTTCAAGAGCAAGAGATGATACAAAGTTGGTGTTGGTACGCTTGGTTTCAATTTTGAGAGAAAATCTGAAGGGCAGTAATTTCTCGATTTTATTGCGATTAACTGATGACTTAGCTTGGTTGCCCTATCTCAATATGCTTACATTTTTGTATGGATCAAAGATCGTATCCATAATGTCCATTGGTAGATCTTCTTATTTGACGAGGCAGCGCAGAACTATACAACCTAAGAAAGAAAACAAGATTTTTACCAATTAGCTTAATGTCTATTCAGTCTAATATATGGTAACATACAAACCTGAACCAACCCTCCAATGAGATGGTTTACATAAATTAGTTTCAAAAATATAGCTATCTTGACTAGATGACTTGCTAATTATCTAGATTATTTTAGATTATTTCTAAAATAATCATTCATTTCAGATATTCTATCTATCTAGATTCATTTTAGATACGGTAACATTAGGTGACGATGGAATAAATGATGGAATATATGATGGAATGTAATATGATGGCAATGACGGAATATACAGTCATTGAGTTTGTAGTTATAACTACAAACTCAATGATACAGTGGTGCGGCAAAATAAAACTTCCAACCTCATTCACTGTTGTGCCCATCCTTTACGCCTACTACTGATGATTGGGAGTTTTGGTAGGCCCTATAGAACTCTTCAAATTAGCCTGATCAATACATAGTAGGCCTAGAGCCTATTCCTATGGCATTCATTTTATAAACAGCCTAAGCCAGACCCTCTAGGGCCTAGGAATTCAATGGCCTAGGTTTACTCAAAAGAGATGTAGGCCCAAGTGAAAAAAATACAGTAGGCCCAAGCACATACATAATGTAAGAAAATATTTACCGAAAGTCACAGTTTTTATAAAATACCACTCAAATATGGATGAGTTTATACAACAGGTTGATAACAGTAAATACTTCCGTCCTTATACTTCACACCTGCTGAATAATAACACAAATATGGTCATGCACTGAAAACGCGTGTGGGTAGGCGTGACACTTTGACAGAAAACAGCTGGTGAACCTGTTATCACAACGATATCGGTATCGACTTCATACAAGGTAGACTTATTCAAATTTTCATAAATATTTCACTTACATTTACCTTAGGTGCTATAAGTATTTCGACTGTCAAATGACGTATAATAAACACTTCAAAGACTTTACCACCCTCAACCAATGCCCTCGACTGCAGCGGAGGCCGCTGGCTTAATTTCACACGTTTCTCGGTGGCGGGAATGTCACTGACACTACCCTGACAGATGCTAGAGTTGAAATCTTTTTAGACGGTGAACGATTGCACCAACATAAAAACAACAGCTTTTGTTTGGCACATTGGTATTTAGTATATGGTATTACGCTACGCTTTTTGGCGTCTTCACATAGAGTTGAACATACTTGACGTAATTAAATCTTTTTCAAGTTTTTAAACGTTTAATGTATAAAAATATGGAATCTACAATATAATAAAAAATCTTCGAATGGCTTTTTTTTATCTTGATAAGATTCATTGAGACGAGCTAATTAATGATGTTAATAATGCACGTAATTGTTGTATTATTGGTATTTATTGCTCGTGCGAAGATTGTATTAAATTAATTATGTTGGGTTGTTTAGGTAGATACTAATATTATCATATAGCTCATCGTGACCAATATTCATTTGCTTCATTTTTTTTTAAATTATATATAAAAGCTTTTGGCCAAAGGGTGTCAGGGTGTTTTTTTTAGCGACCCATTTAAAGTGTTTTAACCAAAGATGACAGATTGTTCAAGGGACTTTCAAAATATAAAATAATAACAATTGTGACTTCATGAAGTCACAATTGTTATTCCTAATCGAGATCTGCTAGAAGATACCAATGTCGGAATATAAAATGAAAATTGTTCGCGGTGTGCTAAATGACCATTTTTCAGAGTAGTTTATGTTATTTTAGTTTAATTCAGGTAAAGTACAACAACAATAACATCCTAAACGGGTTCCGGCACCGCCATTGTATACTGTTTAAGAAACAGTCTCGTCACGATCTTGGTTTGTCATCTTCCACAGTTGAAAGCTTCTGGCTGTGAAGACGCAACTGTTACACAGGCACTGATGACATGTCACGTCACTAATCTGTGGTCACCGTTTATGATGCTCCATAGTGAGAAATGAAACAGTTTAGTGTGATTCGTGTCATTTCTCATGTGTGGCTAACCTGACATCAGCTGCTCTTTGCTCTCACGAAGATCAAGTAATTTGTAAACAAATCGCAATCATGATTGCTCATGCACAAGCTGCCGTCATTGTTTATGTGGTTTCTGTTTTATTCTAAATCAGACGTAAATGTCAATTGTTGCGCTCATCTCGTAAGTTCGCAGCTTATGAATTACGTTTACAAATAATCGAACCAAGGCCTAGGCTAGTGGCTAATTCAATGGTGGAAGTTTTTCTCCAACAATGAATGGAAATACGTCGATCAACAATGATTCTTTTACGTCTGACAGTAATTTAACATATGTGTCATTTTCTGACGATGGAGATCTGTCTACTTTGTTAACAGAGCAAGATGAAACACATGGCTTAGATAATATATGTGATGTACCAGCGTTTGAAGTTAGTGGTAATAGACAACAGCTGCTAAAAGAAAATGATCCTGAACAAACGCATCCCCGATCCAGCCCCGCAACTGAAAGGTATGTGTGTTATGCCCATATCAGAATATAATATTTTATAATTGATAGTCTTTATTTATCATGCATAGGCCTAGGCCCTAACAATGCTAAGTAAATATGTCATACTCCGTGCCACCCCTAATTTTGCAAATTTTTTGTGTTTTCCAATAGATATCAATGGAATATATCGAAGAAAGGCACCTGACATATAAAATTGTTATCCTAAAATTAAATAAAAACTTCTAAACAGTATGAAATCACAACAACATTGATCACAGTCAGCCATCTTTGGAGGTTATGACATCAACCTTGACCACTAACCCCAACTATTTGGTACTGAGTAACACAAAATTACTGACTGAAGTCAAATTAGAATGGGCCTAGGCCTTCATCAAGATATTCCTAGACCCACTAGGTCTGAAGCAGGATACCACGGAAAACTCAAGTTGTCCCAATTGCCAATTGGCTTGGCCATTGAATTTGTGTCCCCTACAAATTCAATGGCTTGGCCAACTAGCCTGAAATTGATAGTGTGAACATAGTAGGCTACTAACTCGATCGATGTTGATTGGAGTTGGGTCGTTTAGGTTAGAGAGACCATATAAAATTGCCAGCCTAATCGGCCGACTAGCTGTAAACGACCAATTAGAATGCAGTAAATGTGTGACATCTGGTCAGTCTCTGCCAGTACTGGTATTGGTAATTGTAAAGAACATCAAACACGGGCATTATGTGATTTTTTTCTGGAAAATGATGTTTTCTACTAGGCTTCGGTGTACCATTTAAGAAATTGACATCATACACATGTATAAGACCTTTGATTGGATTTTTGTAATCTTGAAAATGACAATTTATGTGTATTTTTGTGTTGAAGGCTGCCATTATATGTTACTGTTAGGGTTTTAGGTTCTTTTTAGGTTTGAATGGAGGATAGCAACACTGCTCAATAACAGTGGCAGAGTCTGTGTTGAAATCTCAAATCCCATGTCACAAGTAAAAATCAATAAAACGCCAACAATATCTGCGTATGCCGCTACTTCTTGAATTGATTCACCAAACCTACCAGATAGTTTCAATTTCCTGAAAATTTTTCACAGAACGGCCGTGTTTGATATTCTTTACATTTATCGTTGTAACTTCAAACTTTGACCTTCGATCCTACGTATCGAACATATCGCAGTCCCATTATTTTCTACTCATTCCTGATTGGCTGCTTCATTTATACGGCACAAAATCGACGTCGTCAAGTGCAGTTGGATGGCGATACGTCTGAACATAGGCCTACCAAGTAAGCAATCCAATTCAGTTGGCCAATTGTGATGTCTAGAATCGTTTGTGTGTGCTATGCTCAAGTCTGTATCACTAGGGCTAGAAGCCCACTTCTTGACTTGGACTGTATCCTGTTTGGCCTTTTTCCCTCAAAAATAACATGATTTAACACTTCATGGGTCTTTTGACTACATATTGATGTTGAACTATGTTTGAACAGTGTATATTATAACCATAACAATAATAACTTATTATTTGTCTTTTATCACTTACTGTAGTTCAGTGACCCCACATAATTTCGAGTTGATATATTAGATTACTTAAGAGCACACTCACAACTGACTCAAAAACAGGGATATTATGAGCACTGACCATATAAGCATTGCAATCCTAATCAAACAAAATCAACGGAAAAACACAATTACACCACTTCACCCTACATGTTGTACTATTGTGTACTTGTGGCACGTAGTACAATATGGTAAAATGACTAAATGTATTCTTAGGGACTAATTCAGCTCTTGCTCTGGCCGGCCTATTGTATCGACATGATTGATGACTCTAGGTCTGGGAAGAAAACACCCAATTACATTAATTAATAAAGAGAAGACTGTTAATTAAGTTATAATAGTGTTACGCTTATACAAATAAAGAGGACATTCAAAAGTGCCTTCTCTCTAGAAGGAATAAATGTTTACGATACCTCAAAAGAATCTGCACTTTTCTGTTGATTTTGTGCATTCCCCATAGGTCTGCATTAATCTCCGGAAGAGAAATGTATAGTGAGCATGAACATAAATTTACTGTCCTACCTTTCCAGTATGCTTGATCAGTCAGTAGGCTTACTAAAGAGGACCATACCATAAATATAGCAAGGACACTTCTTCATTGATATATTTAGTTTCATTGAAAAAAAAAATGAAAATTTTCATTGAAATATTGAGGACAAAACATGGTACCGGTGCCAGTAAATTCTCTCCTCAGGGTAACTTTTTTTCAGTATTTATGATCAGTAAATCACTACTTTCCTCCCATTAAGTAAGGCAAACTGTTTCTTCGATGCATATCTAAACACTTCATTACTAGTCACGTTCAAATTTGTCAATGTTTGACCAGTTGTCATGGTACCAGGCAATTGGTGAAGGATATCCAAGTATTAACGCAGTATATACCACACTACGTATGGTGATGAAATTATATGCTTGACCACCCATTATAGCAACAAGCACCGCCATCAATATGAGATCAGAATATTTAATTTAAGGGCGTCAAAATATCAGCAAGAACCTCAATGTTTTTATTACTGTTATAATCCCTCTTAATAGCAAGCTGTAAAATTATACTAGCCTATTTAGTTAACACTAATATCCAGAACTAACTACAGGGTAACTAGTAACTCACAAGAGTAACAAACACCTTGGTTGTCTTTCGGAACCTGGAGCCAATTGCAGTGTCATCCCATCTTCCCAAACCCACAAGCCATGTAGTAGATGTTACCTATGAAGTCACACACCAGAAGACAGCTAATATTTGCTAAACCTGTGTCTAGCATTGCAGCAATGGAATTAAATATAGAGTCAAAGTCCTTAATGATAAGGAATGTTTCAACCGGTAATGTTTGCACAGCTACTGCCTGGCCCATACTTCCACACAACATTGAAGATAGGCTGTTGAGAAAGGCTTTATCACTGCTTGCCCAGTTGTGCCCCATACCTTTTAGTGCAGCAGTGAAGGCATAGAGTATATTCAGTACTAGTCAGACAACTGACTCACTGAGTTTGTAGTTTATGGAAGTGATATAAGTCCTGTTCAACTCTCTGGTCATGGATTCTGATGAGAAGAAGAGCTTGATCATGTAAGACAGACATTTCTATTAGTATTATATACATACTTGATTTAGTGAGGTGCATTTATAAGAATAAGGGAGGGGTCGATATCAAAATGTCATCTCTTGTGAGGTGTGTTAAACAGTAATAGCTCAACCCCGTGTATATTATACTGCAGTCTATAGTTTTAGTGCATCATAATTATCCAGTATTTGTTGTTCTTTACCTCTTTTCACACTATAGGCTCACACAGTTCGGATGTTGATCCACTAGTGCTCCCCCAGACGCTATTAATGATGTGTTGAATGTCAGTGTATTTTACCTTGTTTGTATCAACTAGGGAAATGTTGCAAGTTTCATTGTAAGATGAGCAAGCAAAGTGTCAGATTAAAAGCTACCGAATTATGGAAATAACAACGGCTGCACCCGCTACAAAAGTTGCTAGATAACAAAAGTGTTTACAGTCGTGGGTTTGGTGGAACGTCCTCTGCATGGCCCGGCAAACGAAGTCTTTAAACGTGTCTATTCTGTTTTTCAATGTGAATTCACAGGATTTAACCACTTGACAGCCAGGTTATCAAGTCACTTACCCTACCTTCCAGGCTGGATTATTTTCAGGTTACACTGCACAGATACTTGTGTTTAGATGGCCTTTTATAACACATATAGCTGGAGCTTTGTAGCACTTATGGTTTTATTGTATTGATATATTGTTGTACTTGATATGTTAAATATTAAATTTGCCAATATAACTCATTTATTAATCCAAGACTCGTCAATCTCACACATGTAAGGAGGCAAATCCTAAAACGAATTTCTGAAATAACAGCTCACTGTAGTATATTATTTCTTAATACATTAGCGTACCGGTATTCTGTTGTGGGAAAAGAATTGAGTCCAATTTCTAAATCTATCTCCTAGATGACAGTACAAGTGCCATGTCAATGGGTGGATTGCATGAACGAAGTTTAAACCACGGTCTACTTTAGACGCCGTCTAAGTACAAAATAGCATTGCAGAGGCAATGCTATTTTGTACTTTGACGGCGTCTGAAGTAGACCGGGGTTAAACTTCGTTCTTGCAATCCACCCAATATGATACAATTTTGTCGAGATATTAAATGCAACGCATCGGAAAGTGTGAGGATGCATCGACGGCCTGACCCCGCTGATCTAGCTGCATGAAATAGTATTTTTTCACAGCGTCTGTGAAATGACAACACCTATAGTGGGAAGGAAGCAGTCGTGGCATGTGGGAAGCGGTCGTGGCGGTAGCAGTGTGGGAACCATCCCGGCATTAGCCTAGACTATAGATGGATACTACGAAAAACTCCTGTAAAGATGGTCGGCGGGAATCGAACCGGGTTTGAAATTGCCTCCCGGATCCCATGAAGCGAGCGCGTTAACCACTGCGACCACAGTTCCAGGTTTTCACACTAGCGCCTTTACGCTGATTCAGTTGCTATTTACAATTCTTTTGTATTCTCGTATATTCCCGTCAATAAGTAGTAAGGTACACTTTTTATCTTGGATACAATTTTTAACCACTTGACGGCCGCGGACGTCCTTATGTGCATCCTTACACTTTCTAATATTTTGCATTTAATGTCTCGACAGCATTACGCCGTATCAACATGGGACTTGTACTCAATGAATTGAGAAATTTGTGTTTATTTTTTTTGCCAATAGAATACGCTAATGTATGGAAAAATGATATCACACAGTCAGCTGTTATTTGAGAACTTTGAGGCTTTGCCTCCTTACATGTATCAAATTGATGAACCTCTGAATGTTGAATGGCAGTGATATCAGCAAATGTATTGTTTGACATATCAAGTACAACAATACATCAATACAATGAAGCCATTTATTTCTACTATATCAACGTTATAAAAGGCCATGTAAACACAAGTACCGGTAGGCCTATCTATGCGGTAAAACTGGAAAATAACCTGGCCTGGGAGGTAGGCACAAAATAACTGTTGTCGTTGACGCATCTACACTCTAATGTTCATTGTTCAAGTTGACATGTGTCTCTTGGTGAGGGGTAGTGTAGTGTAGTGTATGGGTAGTGGAGGGGTAGTGAGGTGTGTGATGCATGGTTCCAGCTACGAGCAGCGAGCCGTGTACGGCAGCGTGCCTGACACGTCGGACCTCAACTCACCGGGCCTCAACTCGCCGGGCCGTCGTCTCATCTACTGCGTCCACGGCAAGCCGACGGGCTGCTGCATGGTCACTGAGGGCGAGATCATCGACCGCGCCTCTCACGTTCCCCACCAAGACACCAACGGCTGTGAGCATCACTTGACAGGCTAACTAGGCAAACGCTGCCTATGCGTTTTACGATGATCGAGATATTTGTATGGATTGTAATCCTCTATACACCTTGACTTCAAGTCTATCTATCAAAACCATCATGTTGAGAAAGCCGTGAATCACGGTGCCATAGTTCTGAATAGCTAGTATTTAAATGTTTTAACCTAAAAATCACCTTTTTGTTTTATTGTTGGTAGGTGAAAATGTCACTCTTCTTATCATTTTAATACCGTACTTAATTATTTGGACCAACTGTATTTTTTCTAATTCTAATTTTTCTTATTTTCGAATTATTTCTAATTCACAAAATAGAAACACGGTAGGCCTATGATATTTTTTGTAATATTGTGATGACCTGGCTATGGAATTATTGATTTTCAACTGAAAAAATCTGCCAGTTTGACTCGTGTCCATATTCTTTGGTTCATTAGTTGTATTATTTTGAACTAAAGACTTGGACTCGCACACCCCTAATAAATTGTATTTGGCTGTGTCCAGTATTGCTAGTAACATATGTATATTATTTCATTTCAAATGGTTACTTGCTTTGTGTCGATTATCTGTGATGAGTGTGTGCAGTGTAAGCTGTGCTAACGTTGTATTTCTACTTGTACTTGCAGATGCAGAACATTGCCATCGGACCAGGGATGTACGAATTGATAAAATAGCAAGAAGGAAACTGATCATTGCCAGTATACTCTGTGTTTTATTCATGATCGGAGAAATTATAGGTATGTTTCTCGGTCATCCTCAGCCTTGATTGAAGAATCTTGACTTTGTGTCGAGAGAAAAAATCATGAATTGGTGTGTTGGATGATAAGTCTTTGTTCAAGTTATTCAAAAGAAATGTGTGATTGATACTAATTATTTCTACTACTTTTGAGCGATATTGATATTGTGTTATCATTTGTACGTCAAGTTAATACATTGATGGAGTGAAGGAAGGGGGGGCGGTTGCATATCTTTGTAAGCCTGTGTTATTTATTAGCATATTATTTTCTATTTTAGAGCTACCAGTTCAGTATTTTGCCTATTAGGACTAATTGTGTTTTTACTTTTCAGTGTCATTAAAAATTTGATGAAATCAAATAGTAATTCAAGCACCTGTCAGTATCCACATAGAATTGTTAGAATGAATTGTTGAAATAATCATGATAATAATTTTATGTACATCATTCAGTAGAACTGTGGTACAAGTTGTTGATGCACGGATAAAAGTAGTTGAATAAAATGAAAATATCCAATATAGGCCTAATAGATGGAGAATAAAACATGAGTTATACAAATTCGTATTGTTTGCTAGTTTTATGGTTTAAAGGCGCGTCAACAGCGAGGTCATTTTACGGTAATTGTAAATAGTCGTTTTTGCTGTATGGATAATAATAATAATTTATTTTTCTCAGTATACATCACTGGTAATAATATGTTTCGTCATATGTAGGCCTATATAAATATATTTACAGTTTGCAGACCAAGTAGATTTACAGTAGAAATTATTTATATTATGAAATTCTTCACTTACGAGAAAACATTTTACTTCAACATGGAATCGTCCTTGATTAATAATACATTTCAAATGGTCAGGAAGCTTGTTAAAAGATTACACACCAGTCAGTCCAGTCTCATATAGGGCTGCGCGATGTTTTCCAATTAAAGGTAGAGTTTTAAATCTAGTGTTGTATGTGGCATACTTCTCTTTCAAACTTCTAAAAATTATTCCTTACAGAGCTCACGACCTCAAGAATATACAGTGATGTGATTGTCAAAATGTTGAAAGCCTCTGCAACTTTCTTTTTTCCGCATACCGCATATTTCTGTAATTTAAATAATTTGTCTATTAATGTTTGAGAAGCACTGCCCCAGATAACATACCATATAACTCTTGTTCAAGTATTATCTTGAGGCTCCAGACATCCATCTTCTTCCACTTCCCTGGTAGTTTCTTGAAGAGCATAGCTCCCAAATTTGTAGGATTTCTGTTTGATAGGAATAAATTTTGTATAGGTAAATAAATGCCGTTTTTTCTACCGATATTGTAGTCGTTTATATCTTTGTTGTTGTCATAACAAGCACGATGTATGTACTTGTGTTTTCAGGTGGCTACATGTCGTCTAGCCTGGCTATCGCCACAGACGCAGCTCACCTGTTGACTGACTTTGCTAGCTTCATGATATCTCTGTTCTCCCTCTGGGTGGCCAGTCGCCCACCCACACGCAAGATGAGCTTCGGTAAGCTAAGTGTGGTTTAGTTGGATCAAATTGCAGCATTGCTCGTAGGACAGAGCCTTGTTTGAACCTAACGAAGCAATAAAACTGTTGGGTCCATGGAGTTGATGTCGTAAGCCTCAAGGCCCATTCATAATGCAACGTAACATTGTCACTAACATGGGATATTTTATGTCTATTGTCTATTATGTCTATTTACAACCACTACTAACCATAACGTTGAGATAAACACAAACCTAGATCGGAAGCTTGCAAGCTCCAAGCTTTCATGTTGACGTTACTGTAAAACAAGAATCAGCCAATAGAAACCTTCAATTTCAAAACAATGAGATACAAGTGGCGGGTAAACCAAATTACCCGGACTGGTCGCCAGATTTAGTTTGACGGTTGAGTGTACAGTGACAGTAGCAATAACCTGGATTCTGACTGTCTGATATTTTCGTGTTCTGCGTTATTGTTGGTGTGTTTTATGACTAGACATTTTGGATTTCATGTTGTCATCATACGTTGGGCGTTGGTGTTCCACGTTGATGTTAGTATCGTGACTCATGTTGGCTTGTGAATGAACCTTAACACTAACACGAGGTATGTTTGTCTTGTGGGTTTTCCTTGGTCTATTCACTACCATCACAGTAAGACAAATGCTGAAGATGGACGCTTGCAAGCTCCTATGGGGAAATATCTGAGCCTGAGAAAATGGAGAGGAGGAAGTGAGATAGACATAGGCATGAGAGAGATTGAAGCTGTTTGATTAGTTTGTGTAAGCGTAGCTATGCGACGGTTATCACATTATCAATGATAATATGATCCAGTTCCAACCTGTTTTAAGATGTGATTTGGTTGTCAAATTACATCTGAAATGTGTGATAAACAGACTGAAATGGTTTAGACGGACATGCCTGCAACTCCAACCCAACAACAAGGTGGCGTGAATAAGCGAATGTGGCTGGCGTTTTTCGATATCCAAAGTATTTTTACTAAAACGAGTCAATGTATCGGGGTAAACGTCTTACTGTTTGAACAGTTTGAACAGTCTACAATTTGGTTAAACCGTTGCCCAGCTATGTGATAAATGTAGAGCCTATGACCTATCGACAACGAGGTAGGGTCAAGAGTGATGACGAGTGCTAGAGAGAGGGTAATAGATTGTCATGTAGCAACAGTTCAGTGAAACCACTACGTATCGTTCCAGGATCCATCGTTTTCCCGCTTCTTTAATTCATTTTGTCCCAGTCTACCCCCATATAACCAGTGTTGACTTTTCCTGGATGGATCGTTTTCCTGCATGGGTGGTTTATTTTTCCTGGTCCTTTGAAAAACGTTGAGGCTTTATTGTAGCTGCTATTAGCCTGGTCGAAATGGAAACAGAAAAACACTCTGAATCTTCCTAAATAGTCGCAGGTACTTTCACATTGGCATTGAACGTCTTTATGTCCGGCTTATTGATCCTTGGAAACGCTACACTGTGGGCAAGATGTATTGATGGTTGCGTTGGTTTCATGGTCTCTAAGGTAGTTCAATTCCCCATCCCACCAATGCAAAAAATATGTAGGCCTACCATCTTACCATCCAAATCTAGGAATCTACCAATTGTGAGTAATGTAGTAGTGATACAAGGAACCAACTTTGTTTACAAAATAAGTTCACATCGGCTCAACTGTATGAACAGTGATCTGGAATGCCAATATTTGAGGGTCGCAGTAGAGATACAGCGTAGTTTTATATTATACACTAGGTAGAACAGCAATCGTTGGGTTCAAGAACAATACTCATAAAATAGAACAAGATTGACAGCCGAGTGAAACCACCAGGTGAGCTCGATACATCTTGACTGTAAGGTAGCTTGTGGTTAACATTAAAGGTTGGCGTTGTGTCTAGGTTGGTACCGGGCGGAAGTGATCGGAGCTCTCACGTCTGTCCTGATGATTTGGGTAGTCACGGGAATACTGGTCTACATGGCCATCGAGCGGATTATCCACAAGGACTTCGAGATCGACGCCACCATCATGCTGATCACGTCCGTCGTCGGCGTCCTGGTAAACCTCGTGTGAGTAGTGGACAACTTCCATCTATTACAGAGCTTGTAGTCAGATTGCAGGTGGCAATTTGATCGAAAATTAACTTGGAGATTGAATGAATAGTTATACAAAAATGATCATAATTTTGTAAATTGAAACTAAATACAGTTAACGAAGTAAACTAAATACAGTCCAAACTCGGGTAATCTCAAATTTGACTTGCTTCGAACTTGAAGTCAGTATCTGGCTGAAGGTATACTATTTCAGTGTTAATTTATATGGTTATTCAGAATTCCAGATGAAAATCATCACTATACCTAAATAAAGACAAATATAAATACTGTTGTTGAAAGACAAACATTATATGGCACACAACCTATTCAGTTAGTGGCGTTAACCCTGATGAAAGCCTCTAATACGTGTAGATCTAAAACAAATTAATCGTTCAAAAACTGGCCTTGCGAGTTGTTCAGCATAGGCTTGCAATGTCGTACCCAATCTGTGTTGAGCTTGAAAAGTATCGCTACAAGCTAATACCGCTTCTTTAATTTCTTTAGTAAGATTTCACTTAAGCAAGTTTTTTTGTCTGGTCCCCTGAAAAATGTACTATAGAGGTTCCACTGTACGTTCATATTGTACGGTAATTTCAAGTTTATTTCTCATTGATGTTTTCTAAATATTGTAAGATAGTACCGTATTGTCCCGAATATAAGCCGTGGGTTTTTCTCGAAATTGCGAGTCCAAAAGTCACCCTCGGCTTATATGCGGATCTCGGCCTAAAATCGGTCAAAAACACGTTTTTCTCTAAATATGATTACGTGCACTACACATGCACACTCTTAACAATGGAATCAACTTGAAACTGCAAAATATTGCACTAAAAATACGTTTAATAAATGTTTTATCATGAAGAAGCCCGATTTTCCCAATTTCCAACATTTTTAATTGACGCGTAGCAATAAACGTAGGCACGTTGAGCTGTTAGCTGCATTGTCTTGTCAGACCTTGACGAGTGGGCGGGTGGCGATGACGATCGCGCGTCATCGGCACTAGCCGAGTACACGATCGTGAGGCCCCTCAACGGTTTCTCACACGCAGTTGGCATAGCTTCCTCACGCGCGCAATACGAAATTGACTAAATTCTAACTCGGAAGAGTGATGATTTACGTGGAAAGGAGATAAACCCTTTTTTCAATTGTTAATCTAAAAGCTTGGGGGTCGGCTTATATTCGGGACAATACGGTAATATAAAGAGATTCAAAGAGGCGGTGTTTGTTTGTTGCCAAGGTACTAAACAATAATGGAGTCGTCTAGTTGTACGTCGACTAGTAATTCTCCTCACAATTATAGACATATAACAATTTATTCCGATAACTTGGAGTATGTGTTAGATGAGGTAAGTGGTCTTGAGTTCAGTGATGAGGATAATGAGTGACAATGACATTTTAGGAGAAAGTGATAATGAGAGTGAAATTGAGAGTTCTGTACATAGCATAATCTCAACAACTGACAGTATTGCTGTGTTGTCTAACACAAGTAATGTTGAATGTTGGGGAAAAAAAATCTTGTAATTTGAACTTTTGTCTAACCAAATCTTTTGAAATTAATCATTTATCTTCATTGTGTGCTGAGTTATGAATTTAAATAAAATACTCTATTGTTGGCTAACCTGGTGGGTTTTATATCGAACATTTTATCAACTTCAAAAGGGTTAATGGCGAGTGACATGAGATAGATTTGCCGAGGAATCTTCTGCCGTTCCTGCCGTTTGTAATGTTTTGTGGCACCTCAGGATGGGTCTGACGCTGCACCAACACGGACATTCTCACGGGGCCAGCAGTCCGTCAAACCATAACCATGCTCATGGCGGCGGCGGCGATCACGATGCGGAGCAGCCGGACCGTAAGCAGACCAACATCAACGTGAGGGCCGCGTACATCCACGTCATAGGAGACTTTATCCAGAGCCTGGGTGTGCTGGTGGCTTCTCTAATCATTTACTTCAAGGTAACGGGAACTTGGAAGCTCTCCAAAAAAAAAAAATGAGCAGCACATTTAGCTCAGTTGCTAATGCGCTTGCTTCATGCGATCCGGGAGGTGATGGCCACATCAGGCCTTGGTTTGATCTTTGCCACCATCCATATTTACAGGGCTTTTTGTGGTTTCCCTTTGTAGTCTTGACTAATGCCGGGATGGTTCCTACAATATAGGCCACTACCGTGCTCAAAGCATGTTGCTCAGAGCAGAAGTGTGCACATACTTTAGAGCTGTACCCATTAGACCTTGTTAGGACAACTTTGGAGCGGCTCATATAAGACAATGACACCATTCTCTGTAGCTCTATCAGTACAGGTAAACTTCCCTGGGCAAAACCATTTTTCCATCTGCGGTGAGAAATAGAATTGTTCACTGAAGCTTGGTTGGTACAAGCGAACCTTTTCTCCCTGTATCGATGTTCATGACCCCACTAACTACTAGGTTATACGGGGTTATAAACAAGCAGGTGATAATGAAACGACAAAGTGATCAGAAAGGTAAGACGACATTTTCAAAAACCCGTAACTTGTGCGGTATTCGAACCCTTGCCTGCACTGACTGCTCCTTAACATATGGAGATATTTTCACTTGGACGTCAAACATAAGAGGAGAACTCACGTTACTGTATGATATTACTGCCGTAAAGTGCTAGTTTCCTTTATTCCAGCCGACGTGGAGCATTGTGGATCCAATCTGCACGTTCCTGTTCTCTGCCTTGGTGCTAGTTACAACGTTCGCCATCCTACGCGACACCTTGATGGTTCTGATGGAAGGTAAGCCTACTAGCTGCTTGCGTACTTGGAGACATGTCACACCATGTTGAAAACAAACTGATCTTCTTCTCCTTTATCTCGAGCTGATAATGGGGAAAGCTCACATTTTGCCCCGCATAAAAATGTTTGCAATTTGATTGAATAAAAAGTGATATTACATGTTCATAAGAATCACGTTGTTGCAAGAAATATTATTGAGAGATTGTTCAGGATGAACTATTCAGTGTGCCCTTCTCCTACCTTCTGATGCATTAGGTACGGCCTTGGCTGTCTCTGTGTACCTTGTGCGCACGTCTGTAGTAACTTGAGAGTATACCTTTAAGCGGTGACCTGGCTCATACATTTCAGGTCAATAGACCTGTAGGTCTCACACAGAATTGTTCCGATTGCTTTCTTCTGTTTTATTTATGTTTTTTATTTCTTGCTTCTAATCGATCTCGATAAATCATGCATAGCCTTAATTGGGAATTATGATTAAAAATAAAATATTTCAATGTTGGTAAAAAAAATAATAATTGGTATCATGTATGAATACTCTCCATATTTTCGTTTATCTTTGTATAGTTTCCATCACCTGTAAGTTTGGTCACATTCTTTTCTTTTATTTGTAGGTATGCCGAAAGGGGTCGACTTTTCCGATGTGATGAACACGTTCTTAGAAATTGACGGTGTGGTTAAGGTGCATAATTTACGGATATGGGCATTGAGTCTCAACAAAACAGCTCTCTCTGCGCATTTAGCTATACGTAAGTACCCACTTCAAAGTGGAATGTCGTATCACGAGTGATTTTGATTTGTTGTCCTGTACAAAGTGTTGGGAAAGTTCATTTTAGTAGGAACTTTTTGAAACTTCAGTCCATGGCAAATAAATTCTTCTGAAAAGCAAAGTTTGTTTTTGTGGCTTTGCTATAAATTTTAATTTAAAAAAACAAAAATTTTGAAAATTTTAACATTTAAAAAAAATTAGATCATGTAAAAGTTCATATTGAAAATGTAGTTACTCAGCTAGTGTGTCACCATCCAAGCTCCTTACCTGGTGTGATGCCCTCGCCGCTAACTCTCGGCAGACCATGAGACTCAAATTTAGTTAAATACAAATTCTCAAACTTTGTATACTCTCATAATATTAAATAAAATATAATATCAAAAAACGACTTCCTATCGGATAAGATTTTATGATAAGGAAGGTCGGCAGGATCTAAAAAATTGGGTATCTAGGAATCTGATTGGTAAAATACTTGGATTAAACTCAAGTGAATTTTACATTCCCAATTTACTGGTCCAAAGAAACAATTACAAACCAATTGAACCAAAAACAAAATATGAACTTTGAATATATAATCAAAAAATCTTCAAAATGAAACTTCAGTAATGTTAATTGATCATTCAATCCGTCGATTGATTGACCAATTAATGACGACAAAAAATACTAATTATAATGACATCAAATTTCGTTTCTCAAAATAACCTCGACTTCAATTATAAGATCTCCTTGTTTTTTATAACAATGAAAGAAATCCAACAAATAATATAGGCCTTTAAAAAATTATTAATCAAGTGCGGTACCGTCTTTATTTTGCGTTAGTTGTGGCTCGCTGGTCTTTTCCATGCGTGTACGCCACTGGGACGGCTCGGACACGGCTCGTCGACAAATAGTTTCTTCTTCCTTGCTTGACGGTTGTAGTTCGTACCCCGTCAGGTTCCACGGTCCCTCAATGAACGTACGTTCGCTCGCTTCGACTGCTGTGCGTCTTCTTGTTGTTGTACGGACCCGAGTTCGGAACCCATCAACACACGTCCATTCAGCTCGAGCGCCTTCCTTCTTCTTCTCGATCACGACCTCCCGACACACGTCCGTCTCCCACGACAGTCTACTGTCTTGTCTTCTCTCGTCTTCTGGAAGTCCGTATTTCCTTGTCGCGTAGTTTCTCATCCGGGCTCGTTGACTAGTTATCAGAGATCCCTTTGGTTAACCCAAGGCCAACATTAGATACTGAGCAAGTCTTCCTTTTGTGACGTCACTTGGATCCCCCGCGTCGATCCCCTGGTTGTCATCGGTCTAACATTCCTTGTGTCCTCTTGCAGACTAGTTAAATCTAAAAAACTACGGTCGTCAAGCATCGACCGATCGGAGTGTCGAATATGATTCTTCTAGAACACTTTTTGCTGACGCGTATTTTGCTGGGAACTAACCTTAGTCCTAACACAATGACATGATGACATACATAACTTCGTATTTGCATTTTACGTCTTAATATTAAATCCCTTTGCCAAATAACATGAGAAAACAATATTGAAATTTAACATGGAGAAAAAATATTACAATTATCAAAATCAAAAATTTACCTGCAAATAACCAAAAAAAAATACAGAGAATCGCCAGTTAGAGAAAGTGAAATGTCACAAGTGACTGGCACTTCTAAACATTTAATTGTATGGCCTAAATTAATTACAATCATCTGAATGATTTAAAAGCCCTATAAATATTAAATTTATCACATAAAATTGCCAATGGCCCCTATATTAGGATGGAACTTGCACCCACTGGCTACATCACTAATCATAATGTATTCGTTTCAGGTTCCGGAGTCGTCCCCCAAGACGTTCTTAGACTGGCATCCAGGAATATTCACGAGAGATTTGATTTCTTCGAAATGACACTTCAAATAGAAGAGTTTGATCAAAATATGGAAGACTGTACACAATGCAAAGCGCCTGAAATGTAAACTACTCGAGTTGAAATGCCTAACCAACAGAGATAGGCAATGTAAGATTCATTCCAAAAATCATAATCAATTCGTGCCAAAGAATCTTTTTTTTTTTTTAATTAAAATTCGAGTTTGTCTTGTTAACTCATAAGTTAACTTGACTTGTCTTGTGTTACAAGTCTTGTTATATACAAGTGTAAAACATGTATTAAGCTCGAAACTGAAATAATTTGGTCTTCTTTAGAAGCCATTACTGTATCTCCAACGTCTAAACTGTAACCGATCATATTATAACCATTGTTTAACTTTTACCCAAGGCAGTAACTACAGTATCGACTACTCTAGTAAATAATGTGGGCCCATAACTGATGATTCTTGTCTTTAATTGAGATATTTGAATATTTAGCCAAACAATTTACACGGTAATTTATTAAAATCGATTTTGATTTTTCTGTTTAGTGCTCGTGTAAATTAAGAAGCTTTATCCTTGCTGCTCAGATTGGAACTGATGCTGATGATTGGGTAACTTTTACTGAGAGGTGTTTGTGTTTCAGAAGTTTTTGCAATGTCTTGCTGTTTGTGTACCGAATAATTAAGTGATGTGCCTTGCTGTGGGCAGAATAAAGAGACTCATGAAGTGAGTACTGTACAACACTTCATATGATACTGCAATTTATATATTTCTTATGATATTGAACCAAATAAATGTTAGTTTTTTTCTAGAATATTTACTTAATAATAATGTTACTTTTTTGGACCCTACATAGTACATATACATGTGAGTGCAAGTAATAGTAAGTTGAACCAAAAATTGTATTAATCTGTGGTTTGCCTTCAGACTGAAAACACCAAACGGTCAAATTTTGATTAGCACTTCATGAGTACTGTATAATTACGTGAGCTTTCCTTGCAACTTATGGCACTCTCTCTCTGTTTCTTTACGCGTTGTTCGTGTCAGAGAATTCAATTGATCACCATGAAAGAGAAACTTTTTGTCGGCACAAAGACTAATGCTAATCGGAACTGAAGAGTTTTTACTAGTTTAGTTTTTAGGTAAAATTGGTCGGTCCAGTTTCGAGAAAAATTACTTAGTTTAAAAATGTTGAAAAGCTATGAGAGTAACCTGGCACAGGAAAAAGGGAATTTTTTACTTTGTTCAACACTAGAAATGAATACTTTGATGTATAATTATGTTGACTTGATCAGACCAGACATTTTGGCAAAACAAATTGATACAAAACTCTCAAGCATCTTGTAAGACATGCTGTTTGCAACTAATTATTTTTCATTTCATTCCAATATTATATTGTTATCTGACATTTTTTATCTTTTGTTTTCATCTTGATTAACTACTGTAATCAACAGAGATAAAAATGTAATTCATAATACATCGTATTGTTTATTTTTTATACAAATTAATATTAAAATAAGCGTAATGGAAAGAGCGTGGTGAGATATTATAGTTTTCAGAGTTTAGGCAGACTCAGAGGTGCTATTTTTCATCTTCTTCCTCAAGTAATACAATAAAACCATGTGTTTTATCGAATTGTATCATAAATGATCGTTTCTTCATTCTAATTCCAAAAATAATGACCTGATTTTAAAGGGATGGGAAGAGTGACGAGGTCTCCGCCGGTCCATTTGTTGGGAGAAAGCGAGAGAAAATAACAACCTACCTAGGTTGATGACAAGGTGGACAGTAGAAACAATGTTCGACCGAAAGTAGGTTTTACATTGGTTTTAGTTTGGGATGTTTATTTAGTTAGATTAGTTAGTTTCGATAGGTTAGGTTCATTAAATTATGTAGATAGGGTTATTTAGGTTAGTTTAGGCTACCCTCAAGAACAACAACAACAACAACAATGTCCGCATGGGGTGACATAGTCTGACGTCCGATGAATAGCGGCTGCCTTCAGAAAAGCCCTACAGGAATTTTTTTGGAGTATGTTTTTCATTGTTATTCTACATGTTTTGGGATTGTTGTTTCAATGAAAGATGATCGTAAGTAATTGGCATCCATTTACATGCACCTTCCTCGTTTTGGGTCTAGTAATAGAGCACTAATCTGCCTAAAACCAACTCGGTAGTTATACTAGTTGGCCTATTATCCCTGTTACGTTCTCTTTTTGTCGTCACTGCACTAATGAATATTTCACTAGTTAAGAGGTTGACTGATTCTAATTTGGTATTTATTGGTGAAATAATTATCGGAAAAGTAAATATCCTAAATGGTGCCTATTCCAATGTGCCATCGTAGGCAGTCACCTACGATGGAAACTAACCCTGGCTGAATGAAAATTAATTCCCTATACACCTCCATTCCCACACTTACCCAGACCACTGCTCTGGTTACAGTCTGGCCAATGGCCATCCCAAAACACTTGTATGCATATATGTTGTATGTATGTTTATAATTCTTGCAGATATGCTGAATAAGACGCTCTAATTATCTTCCTTATATCTATTTGTGCAACCATTTTTTTAATTCTTCATTTTCCTTCGTATTTCTTCCCATTTCCTCAAGTTCATTCTAGACTCATATGGTCCTCTGGATGAATCCATTCTGACCCACCTTTGTATATACCCTCTCCATTTTCAATCGATTTCCTCCCTTGTACGTCTGCAACCCCTTACCTACTTTATTGCTCAGTTAGAGAAATTACAAATCCTACTCTTCCTTCTTCTTTCCTCACAAGTTTCCCAAGCCAGTTCTTCAATCATTTTGCTTTGTCTTCCTAGATCTTTGTCCACCACTCTATTTCTATTCCTCACAGTTCGCCGTCTCCCGACGCTTCCCAGTATCCTTCTTCCGGCAACCCTCTGGATGTTCTCTATGGAATTGGAATGGGCTAATCCTATGACTTGTAGCATGTTATTCCAGAGTACATGCGTGAAAAGGTAGAAGGCTGCAGAGAAGAAGGAGTAGGGGTAAAAGTGGAGATGAGTCATTTTAACAACACATGACATTTCTTGAAGTAGATATTTTCTTTGATCTATTTTCAGAGGATAGTAATCGTAAATCAATGAAATGTCAGCCAAATTTTTGTACATATGTGCTAAATTTCCATTTGATCCAGAGGAATAGCATGACTTTTGCAGTGTAAGCTTTGTGAAAAAATAGGTTCAAGTGCCATTATTGTCCAATTGAATCATTTGCTGTGTTTGCTCAATCAAATGAGGGCGCTGAAGAGCATATACCAGAATAAAGTCAACTCGGTTGTGTGACATGGGCGTTGGGGTACTTTTCAATGGATGGTTGTAAAATGTGGTTAGGGTTCAGGTGAGGTTGAACAACCAAACCCATGTTACACAACCGAGTTGACTTTATTCCCATATGCTCTTCGGGCGCCCCAATCAAATCATGCAATTTCCTTTTACTCTTTTTTGGTAATACATTCTGATGGGACTGAAGTTCACTCAAACAAAATTAAAACGTCCTCCGACTTTATCTTTTGTGGGCCTTTCAAATGTAACTAATGGCTAAACTGATGAAAGTAAAGATTCACTATCCAATTCGTACATGATTTCGAACTGAATAATTTTTAATGATTGAATTTTTAAAATATATTCTCAACAGTATATAACGGCTAGGTAAAAGTTCTATAAAATATTATACAAATTAAAAATTGTGGTGGTGTATCAACCGCTTTGAGTAAAAGAAACTTGAGAAGTTTTGAACATTTTCATACGTCGGTCACCCATAAGCGCAAAATGTATTGCGTTTTCCTAGTGAATATTCCCCCCTTTATCTGGTTTGCGCAATGCCTCGCGCACAACCTCGTCTGTCCAATGGTACCAAATGAATGTGGTACAACAGAGTCAAAATTCAAATATGGCGGCTTCTGCGGACGGTGAAGGTAGCGCGAAGAACGTTTCGGAGGTTTTTGATGAAGGTTTAAAATTGTACAACGAATTAACGAAAAGCTATGAAGCTACAAATAGCTTGAACATTCAGGTACATTTGAATATCAAAGTTTCTGTTATAGGGTTGTCCATGGCTGGTGTATAAAGAGTTGGCCCTATGCTCATCTCGCTACTGGTGGACTCATGGCTGAACTTGGGGCTCGGGGCCTTTACTCTGGGCCAAAGCATTGGCCAAAGTAGGCCTAGGCCTAGGCAACTCCATAGCCTAGGCTTTTACAGTAATATTGTATTACTCCTTGGGTGATGGGGTGAAACATTTTTTAAATTAAAAGTGATATTATTTGGATATTGTTTGTAATGCCTAACTGATCCTAGGTCTAGTTAAATTTGGAATTTGTTGTTATTGCTATGGCAACAATTGAAATAACTTGAAAGTTGAAATATTGTTCCAGACCTAGGCTAGGCCTCTGCATAGAGGCTTCTGCCTAAGAATGTGAAGTGTCCCCTATTTGCATAATAATTTCCTTAAAAGAAATTCCATTCAGAAATTATATTGTGTCGCGATATAGGCCTACCGGTACATCAAAATTCTAGAAATTATTTTACTAACTCGATTCAAATTCCTAGGTCTATAGACACAAATTATTCTGCTAGGCCTAGGCCATTGATTTACAAATTCAATGCCTAGGCCTAGGCTGAGTCATTGAGTTGGCAACTCAATGACTGAGTCTCAACAAATATCTCTTGGTAGGCCTTGTCGTCCTGATCTGTTTGTGCTGATGTGTTCAGTGATGGCTGGAGTAGAAGTAGAATAGTGTTTGAACTATAACGTTGAACATTCCTAACTCTAAAAACATGAAAATAGATGAGAAATTTGATAGATTTGAAAAATAGATAATAAAAATATTTGGCAATTGGTTTGTTCACTGCAATTGCACATGTTTGCTCGGTGTCAGTTCCCTAAAACAGATCGGCACGGAATAGGGGGAATTGGGGTAATGAATAATTGGGACCATCAGACACAGCAACTGGTACTAGGGTGTTTGAAGACATATTTTTTCATATTCATACAAAATATGGTCTGATAGTATTTAATTCATTCTGTTAGAAATATGCTGAGAATTATATTAAACGGTGAAAAGACCAAAAATTGAGCTGCAAAAATACATTGTCACAAAAAGTATTTTTTGTTTCACAAATTTTCCCACTGATTTGATAGTGATACGTAGCACTTGGTATTTACTAAACTCGATGTAGACCCAAGTCATTAAGTATTCCTAAGTTAAGATTTTTTTGTGGATATTGATCGAGTAGGCCTACTAGAGTAAAAAATGAAAATTATTCTATACCTTTTACAAATCCAGACTTTAGATGGGCAGTAAGTTCCTGAATGCCCAAATTACCTGGTTTAGGATAGGGCTAAAGAGAAACAACCGGGGTGAAAAGAAAGTGTTTATAAATTTAATATAATGTTGAATCGTGAGGATAGTCCTAAAGAGGAGCAAAAATTCAACAAGAGGAATTTATTTTAAGAAGAGTTTGAAAAAAATAAATAGTACCGGTAAGCATTAAACTACTGAATATAGTGGGCCTATCAATGGTAAACTGGTGCAAATAAGACTTGTTCCTAATTTCCCCCATGATAATAAGGATACAAATACATTGGTAAACAAAACCCAGAAGACCCTTCAGGGCAATTTTAATTCACTGCGCCTATATTATTTTTTCTCACCATATTTCAATCACTCGAGTGCCTATGATGGAATCGAAAATACGCAATGAATAATAGGCGTACAAATTTTGTGTTTGATGGAAAATCTTCTAGTTTTAGGTTAAAAGATGGAACGTTGAATTTGAACGTGCAATTAATCGGTCAGTTTTAAAGATTTTTTGTACGAATTGTCTTTACATGGCATTCCTACGAACCGCCACCGGTCGTGGGAATAGCCAACCGGCACAGCCACTTCTATTCTTATTTCATTTGATGGCCCAGAGAGGGTAGTGGACTCTGGAATGCGATATTTGTAGGCCTAGTGAGAACAGTTGAAATGAGAGGGGACCCTTCATTAGTTGTGCTAGTTGATATGAAATACCTGATTAATAATAATTTATTATTGTGTTCAATTGCCAATATCGATCTCATTTAATTATAAAGCAATTGATAAGAGAAAGTTTGTGCCTCAAAATAATATTGTAGTTGATATAACTATGTGAATACTTGTTCCTGACTACCCCAATGTCCCCTAGGCTTACTGTAAATTCACAAAATAATTATATTCTGTGAGCCCTTGGAACCCGATGCTTATTTAGCCTCAATTTGTTTCTTCTCCTTCAACCTCTTGTTTACCAAACCAGATTCTAGAATATGCCAACACTGTTGACATTCATTCAAACTGTTTCAATCTACTGATACCCCATAACTTGTTTGCGTACCTAACTTTCCCAGCATACAGTTTGAAGGTAACCCTACGAAATTCTCGTAACAAGAACTTCAGACTGGTGCCTACAAACGACATAGGCTCCTTAGGCCTACTCCTGCTGCCAAACGTGTACCGAGCTATCGCAGGAGTCACTGTAACATCACCAATGATTTGAGCTCTGCCTCGAAAGTCCATCTCAAAAACCTCTTACGTCAGCTTGGTTAGGCGTCCAGTCTTCATAGGGCAAAAAGTTCCTGTCAGGGTGATTTCACAGACATAAATGATTATAAAACTTCAACAGTAGGCCTACAAGAAAGTGACAAGGATTCCCCTAGTAGCTTAGAGCAAACAGGGAATAGCCCAGCACTGAATCCTGTGTACTGTATCGGTACAAGATACAAAATTAACAAGTACATCACACGATGCAGACGATTTTGTCGATAATGCTAATGAGTCAAATTGTTAATATAACTGAGATGGAAATGCACACCAGTGGGAACAGTAACACTCATATTTCTGCCAGCAATTTTCACATCCCTCACTGTTACATACAAGTGACACGTAAAAAATTTCGAATGTTCACTATGAATCAGCAGTATTTTATAATTTTTTTCTGAATGGTGTGAAGCAGTTTCACTACAATTCGTTCAGATGGAAAGCCACTATGATCATTTATATGTTAGGCAGAGGCTACATTGACACTGAAAATGTTACGTTGCTGGTAGGTTCCCCTAGGATCCTGGTTGTGACTTTTGCAGGGATAAGAATATCGTATACGAATATCATTGAATCTTGCTACCGATGTCTGGTGCCTCGACTGTCTAAAATCAAAAACAAATCTATCAATTTGTGTGTGAAGTACAGCAAATATTGTCCAATTTCATTTGGCTTAAATGAGTTAAATCTGTAGATTCGCAATTCTATTTACCATGAAGGATACTTATCGGAAGAATATATTAAATTTGAATTGCTGGTCGAGTAATTAAATATCACTTTACCTATTATCTAAAAACCCTTGATCTCATTATTGCATTTATCATTGTGTTGTCACTACAGATCTTAGTAATCATTACAGTGCGTCGTTAGACTCCAACAACATGGATACCCTAGAATACCCTAGATATTTGAAGAAACCCATTACTTGATTATTCTACTTTAATGTGTATGGTATTGTATCAACTTTCAGGGACAAGTAAAGAAGTCCATGGCATTTCTTGAGGATGCTACCCGTCTTGTATCCGTGGCAGGCATGTTCAGTGCAAATGAAACTGTCGATGAAGTAGGAACGGGTGAAATAAAGTTTTTTCTCCTGCCTGCTCTACTGGGTACTCTGAGCTTGAAGCTTTGCATACCTAATCGGCTGGAAGTGGTCAATACCGCTGAAGTTTATTTCAAAGACTTCCTGAACCGCTGCAAATGCTATGGGATAATCGACTTTGATATCCCCGAACCGGAGGAATCGGTAGCCGTGCCTGTCGGAGTTGGCGAAGCATTTGTCCAGTCGTTTAATATCTCAAAGATGGCTTGTCAAAGGAACATAAAGATACAGAGGTTCAAAGAACAGAAGCAAATGGAGAAGCAGTTGATGCAGTTGGAGAATGAAATGAGTATTCTTCAATTTGATGAGGATATCAAGCGAAGTTACTACTTGACTCTGATCAAGTCGTTTGCCAGCCAAGCGATCGATGAGCTGGAGTACTTGTACTCGGAGAAGCCTCTGATCGAGCACCGCGCCGCTGCTCAAGCTGAAGAGGTGCCCGAGAAGCCACACAAGAATATCCGACCTCGTAAGCCACTGACGCCCATCATCATAACTGCTAATGAGGTACAGAAGAAAGTATTTGGTGCCGGTTATCCGGGTCTACCAGTTATGACAGTGGACGAATTCTACGAGCAGCGAGGAGCCGATGGGGAGTAAGTGTGTGCTATAAGTATTAACGAAGTTGCAACAGTTTTTTTTTCATTTAAGAATTTGGGTGTCAAAAATGGTAGGCCTAATATCAGTGTAAGTTGTCTTTCATACAACTGGGATTCCTAGTAGCAAAGGCCTTATTGTACCATCAACAAAGCATATCCACGCTTGTAGTGACTTTCTGTTTGAACATATTGTAGTGAAATCACCTCGTAAAATTCAGAAAAGGGTTATCCCAAGAGAAATCACCCAATTTGAATTCAATTGGTTGCTGTCACATATAGATTATTGTTATAATCTGCACATAGATTGTTTCATGTTTAGAGAGGTCCAAAAAGTTAGTTAGATTTTCAGTTGGAAGAGTTTGAAAGTTATGGCCTTTTGAATGACGGCTGTTGTAAGGATTTTGGTACATTCAAGAGTGAGTGGTAAATAATGCCGACAAGCTAGGGGCGAAGCAATTGTCATTAAAATCGACTCTGCTAGACCCAAACAATATGATCTTTGGATCATATTGTCAGATCAGATGCATTCAGATATTTACATTTTTCATTTATGGCTGCAAAGTTGTTGCAAAGTCAACGTGTCAATTTTTCTAGTTCTAGTTCAATAACTCCAAGAGCATTGAAATATCACCACAGTTATTTTTATTGAAGTTTTTCAGGTGCATATGTGTTACAGAAAGAATATTTCATATTGGTATACATCACCCTTATTTAAAAAAATGACCCTAAAAGAGTCCCAAATTCAAATTTTTGCATTTTCCGCCCTTCATAACACAAAAAGGGTAACTCGAAAAGATTGAAATTCTGCGTAATTTTTCATCTGTATGGTAAAACCTATGTGTAGAAAACCCAAGTTGTTATTCAATGTGCAATTCAATTATTCAATTCAAGTTGTTATTCAAAGATACAGCCTTTTTTTAATGTCATTTAAATTACATGTGAACAAAATGTTGATCAGTAATCAAGACTCATACTTCACTCAACATGTCATTTGAATGGCATTCAAAAAAGACTGTTGGCCCATCTTCTAATAAACCACATTGAATAAAAACTTTGGATTTCTACATATTGTTTTTACATACAGCTGAACAATTTTTCCAAGTTACCCCTTTTGTGTTACGAGAGGTGGGAAATGCCAAAATTTAAATTTGAGGCACTTTCAGGGTTGTTTTTTGGTTGTAAGGGTGATGAATGTGAAGATGAAATATTTTTCTTGTAATGTATATATTATATATATATGCACCTGAAGTATTTCAATGAAAATAATTGTAGTATTATTTTCAAATCTCTTGGAGTTATTGCATCCTGAAAATGGGAAAAGTCCCGATCCAAAAAATTAACTTCAACTTTGCACCCATAAATGCGAAGAATGTAAATATCTGATTGTAGGCCTATATTCTTGAATATTGCATCATTTTGTTTGGGTCTAGAGAATTTCATGACAGTTGATTTGGCCCTAGCTTGACAGCATTATTAACCGCTAACCATTCAATGTACCAAAATACTTACAAAGCCATTGTTCAAAAGCGATAACTTCTAAACCGTTCCAACTAAAAATCTAAAGCAAACTTTTGTGTTATTTTAAAACATATATCAATCAGTGGGTAACTTATAAAAATAATCTAAAATGTGACAGCAACCAGCTGTGGGTGATTTGACTGATTTCTCATGGAATTACCCTGAAGTGTCATCTAAAATAATATTGATTCATTATTTATAAACATCCACTATTTAGTTACGTGTTTTATTTAGATTACGATCCATGGTAAGGTAGAAAATGAAAATATTTGGGAAAATATCTGGTTTTACTTTGAGCTTTCCACACTTGTTTCGACAGAATTTGGCTCATTAGTATTCTGTTCAATTGTGATCTTCTCATGACATTTATTAATTCCGTATCTTGCACTTCTAATGTTTTTGATCATTTGTATATGTGAATCTCCTGGCTGAACTTTTTCTCTTATGGGTTTGCCTTGAATAGTAATATGATATCTACTGTCCATACTGACCTGAATCTTGTTTGTCCCCAGGCATTGCCCCAGGTTGCCAGACCCAGATGCACCCAAGACAGCCTTGAAGGAAGACGTGCCACCTGGGGATGTTGCTACTGAGCAAGTTGAGACTGGAGGAAACAAGACTGAGCCAACATGTGATAACCCCGACTTGAAGGCGCGTGAAGATACTCACTGCCGCGAACACGGTAACAAAATGAACCAAAGTTAAATTGAGAGTTAGCGGTGCAACACTTGGTTTCATGTATATACGTAACGTGTACATTTTTTACTTGTCCAACTGACCAATTTGTCTATAAAGCGTTCCTCGATTGTTTAAAATATTGTTTCATTTTATTTAACCCTTCTATTGTACCAATGGGCACCAAATCCCCATTAAGTCACCGATTTGTTAGTACAGTAGAACCTCTTTAGCAAGTTTCTCTTTAGTACATTCTTCACCTTGATAAGTTTTAGTTTTTGATCCCATCCATATGCTCCCTCATGTTAAATAGTTTCTGTAGTAAGTTTTTCACTTCAGTAAGTTATTTCCATCTTTTTTCCCTGAAAAACATACTAAAGAGGTTCCACTGTATTGTAGGTGGACAATTATTTTTCTACATAGTTCATTTATTATGTGTAGTGTGCTTATTGCCTTGGACCATAGGCCTAAACAATTTGAATCAGGGACTCGAAAAGAAGTTTTTTCAATTTATTTCACTTCCAACTTTACTTTATATAAATTTTGGTTCCAATTTCACTTTTTTCAGCAAATATCTGTTTCAATTTCCTTTACTTCTCGAAGCAAGAATTTCATTTACATTCCAATCTTTTTTATCACATCAGTTTTGGTTTAGATTCCATTTTTCATCAAGATAATTTCGATCATTCACCATGTCTATTTACACCAAAAAAGAAGTGAACCACAACTGATGTTCACACCAGTAAAATTAGTTGAGAAGATAGAAACAGTATGTCTATCTGGATTTAATCTGTAGTTGCCATCAAGTGGCAATCCTTTCCTTCTTTGATGGGTTATGACAATACTGTCGTGTATTATTGCATCTGGCATACAACTTATAAGAAAGGGATTATTATTTTTTTAAATGATCTCTACATTATGGAAATTTTGGAATTGACAATGTTCAATGAGCTGTTGATATTTGTCAGGAGACATTCAGACACTTGTTTATGGTACAGGTCCAGTTATGATTGGGTTGTCTTGAGAACAGTCCCTATTCAGTATGACAAGCCGCAACTATATGGCGGGGATGGGCTCTTGTGATGGTCAGTATCTATTGCAGTATGTCAAACCCAAACATATGAACAGAGTATCAAATAACTCAATTGAATAATGTATTTCGAGTACAATTTCAGCTTCATTAAAGAAGTATTCGATTCCAGCTCTCAAATTGGCAATAAAATTTCTAGGCCTATATCAATTGCAGTTCTCGTTATTTGGGAACGAAAATTCCGATTTCGATGTCGCTCCTATAAAAATATCAATTAATCTCATTTTCACTTCAAATCCCTGAATTGAATGTCAATACATAAGGGGACTTTGAGATGGGGGAGTCCACATACGTGTGATTTGTTGCCATCAGTTAGTTGACTAGGAACAGATAGTTTTAAAATAGTTCTCACAGTGTTTACCAACAACTTGATAATGATTAAATATTGAGAAAAATTATTGATCCAGCCTACAAAGTGCTCTTTAAAAATGTGTGTGTGCCATAAAGGAAGCTAACATATGTAGCCTACTCGGACTTTTAGTGAAAATCTACAACCGAGAGGATGAAACAAACTTTTGTATGACCTACTAGGCAAACGCAGCGTATGCGTTGTAAGATGAGCGAGATATATTTATATAAAGTATAACTGCAAAAAATACACACCTTGGTTCATATAAAATGTACGGTACTTTATTCTGTAACTATCGAATCTAGCAAGCTGTGAATCTCGTCAACGTGGATCTGCTATTGTTTGCATTCATTTGATGAATAAAAAACATTCATTCAATCATTTTCTTCAACGGCTGGTCCGAATTGCATACAAACTTGCAATAATATGTATCATTTGTGTGCGTACATTCAGTGAAAATTTGAATTATTTTTGAGATTTTATTTTTCAAATTTTCCTGCCCAGCCTAATCTAATGGGTGTTTTAGAAACTTGAGATGGTTTTTCTCAAAAATAAACTATTTGACCCCAAAACTACACAGTTCCAAGTTGGATAAGTCTGCATATGCAGAAAAAGTTTCATGTCAATCTGTCAAACCGTGCCATCCGTACAGTGCTTACAAACAAACAGGAACAAGAAAGAAAAAACCGACATAGATCCTTGAAAGTGGGATGGAAGTCTTTGCTATCGCTAGTCTGGTTGAAACAATGTTTTCTCTTGCAATTTTTATAAAGACCTCATCCATTGATATTACCAATTCGTGAGAAAAAGTGTTTCATTTTATTGTATAAGATCCCATTCCATTGCGTGTGTAGGTAGTTTCACATACTCATGGTAGTACCCGCATGTATCGTGAGAAGAATTTGTTTTTTAATGATGTTTTGCTGTCTTGGTTTTTGCAATTTTGCATTTTGCAGTTACTGTACAATAATAGTAATTAATGTGTAAACTTGAAAAGTTATCAATGATCCCCAATATCAAGATTGAATATTTATATACATAAATATTTATAAAGAAGATATTAACTAGCATAGACAAATTTTTAACAAGATATAAACATAAGTGCCAGATCTTGAATATACATAATAAGTTTTATAACAGGCAACAGTTAAAAAAACATTTTTCATCTTACCTAGTGGCCTATGAGCACCTATGATATGAATGATATTTGATTTTTTTACTTTAGCTATGTATATTTGTATTTATGCCATATTTTATACTGTTTTAATTCTAAATTGACTATGTGATAATGTAAGTATAAATGTGTGTTATTATGAAACAGAATGAATGATTGTTTATGTAAATTTGAATGATCGTGTAATGGTTTTTACTGGTGTGACTGTTTTTTATGTATCGATTGACAACTTGAGGTTCCATACATGTAACATTATTAATCAGTTGGATGCATGTGTCCTTGGGAATAAAATACAATAGTAATAATAATAATAATAACTGCAGTGTAGTGGCCACTACCCTGCATATATTATTCAATTATCTTTATTTTTGTAGAGAACACACAAAATTGTGAAATTCAGGTTACATTGATTATATTACAAAAATGATAAATCAGTTTATTTATTGTATATTGAAGTTATACTTGTAATTAGTATTCTGGTAAACCCTAGCTAATAGCTATCAACGACTTTCTTGAATCACTACTGTATTCTTTGGTCATCCCTTACTTGAAAATATATTTTCCTAACCTAGATTTGTTTCAATCCTCGCGGTGTTGATGGTTAAACTGCACATTTTTGTGAATAGATGGCGCTAATATTGTTGAACGTGATCAGATGTGTAATCATCCTACGTCCTTGCTTCTACGTCACTCATTAGCTTGATTCTCGTGTTTGTACACTTAGGCTTTGAAGTCGAATGTAAATGGTATCGAAGAATCTTTGTGAAGTGTTTTGTAGCGTGTTGGTGGTAATTGCGTGATCGAGTAATCCTACTGTAAATAAAAATATACTTGTTGAATACAGTAACACGTGTTTGCTGTGCCTGAACATTCATTGCAACGACAATAATCGTATTCATAATATTATAAACATTCAACAAGAACCTTGTAGGCACAGACGTCGTGCAAGGTTTCTATTATTTCGGAATGAGGGTCTTCGGTCTCCTCTGGATTTAGTTTGTATTTTTTACAATCTCAATGCCTTAGCCTGAGCCATGCTTTTATTTGGGCGTATGAAATGAGTCCTGTAAAGCTTTGAGGGTTTGGATTGGCAACTGTTGTCACTAATTCAAGGTGTGCCACTACTAGGCCTACCCAAGATAGGCATAAGGCCTAGATAATGTCTATAGGCTCATAATGCCTTTCAAAGGATAGGCCTACCTGTTGCTGTTATTGCAAGACTGATTCCTAGGCCTATTTGGTATGCAAGGTAAATTCCAATTTGATTTATTATATAGGTTTATGTTTTTACATTTTAGGGTTAGATAGGGAAAGATTTTGACTTTTAAGACTAGCATATAACTGGTAAAATTGTCTTATAGGCCTACCCCTTGGTGCATTGTGAGTTAGTGACCAATTTCATTTTTTCTATTTTTCATTGTTTTAAGTTATAGGCCTATGTAGAGTGTGCAGTATTATTAACTTATTTTTAGCTACCCATTGACAGTGTTTTGATGTAGGCCCTACCTGTTACCATGAATGGCAGATCTTTATGTGTAATCCATCATAGTCAAGTGAGTTTTAAATTTAAATGATGACAATTCTTAATGTAATGTGCGTTGGCCTCAACCAGTAGATCTAATGAAGATCTACTTGATAACGCCAATTTCAGGATAAGAAAATGAAAATTTGTTGCGATGTGCTACATGACAAATAGGCCTACCCTATGTAATCTTAACTGTCACCCAACATAATTCTAAAACAGATTGAAACGGCTACTATCTTTACATTACTTTATTCTAAGCAT
This sequence comes from Brachyptera putata, assembly GCA_907164805.1. Taxonomy (NCBI): domain Eukaryota; kingdom Metazoa; phylum Arthropoda; class Insecta; order Plecoptera; family Taeniopterygidae; genus Brachyptera; species Brachyptera putata. The sequence continues at coordinate 19,784,427 of OU015463.1, read as the reverse complement.
TGTTGTCATATTGACAGTTCTTCAAATATTTGGTAACTTGAATTTATCAATTTAACTGGAAAAGGAACTGATTTACAACAGTTGGTTCGTGGTTGGGTTTGAAGACGCGTTGACAGCGAGGTCATTTATCGCAGGCCTATGTATGGTTGTCAACGTTTGTGGATGTTTCAAGCATATGGAGGGAGCGGGATAGAAAGAGGTAGAAAAGTAAAATAAGATGATATAAAATAAAATGAGACAATAGATGAAGAGAAAAGTGACGAGAAAAAAAAATTGAAAAAAATGCAAGGTTCAGTACTCCTTCCGTATACTCCGGTCACCAAGAGGCTTCCACTCGACCGAGACGGTCCGTACTTGGTCCGGACCCTCACTCCAGATCGTATCGCCATGTTTTTTTTTTTTGGGAGCAAATAAATTGCTCCTGGCGACAGCTCTGAAGATCACGGGGTCACACAAGCCCCCAAACCACGTCAACGTGTCTGGATCCTTGGAAGGTTCAACGAGAGTTGTTAGTCTTGGTTCTAACGCGCTTAAAACCATTTCGGTTCACAATTGATTCGTAACCGTTTGAAACGTCCAACAGAGTGCATTAATTTTGCTGTCTCCGTAGCCGTTCTGCCAGAACTATTCGACACAACCTATTGATTCGGCTGAAGCATTCCTTGTCTCCACCTCAATAAAATTGAATTGGGCCTTCATCGTGGATCGAGTTTTATCATGAGACTACCGGTAGCTATAAAATTATGATGTTTGTGAACCATATCATCCATTTTCTACTTTGGAATTTGAAGACTAAGGCCAGGACTTGAACTAAAAATGTTGTAAATCGACCTTTAAGCAAAGTGTATCTGTATACATACAGCATACTGTGTAGTGGTTCTGATTATAGCCCCTGCAAATTAAAATGTCTTCGGTTTGTTCGTTTTACTGCTGAATTTCTCTGGAGATTGCCTGTGCGAGCCTACCAGTAAATGTAGGCCTAGGCCTGGATTCAGAATTTGAATACAATAAAAATTGGGAAATGTTTCAAATATGATTATTAGGCCTAATTTTTTAGTTATTAGGCCTAATTATTTTTAAGCATCGAGAATGGTAAAATAAGATGTTATGAAGAATTTATTTGTTAAATTACTCATTAGTTATAAATGATATTATGTAGTAGGCCTACCGGTAAGTAGTTGATCGTTGGTAATATTGCTGAATTGGTTACCATTGAGCACAATTTTGTTCTTTCTGAACTTGGTGTTTTCTAATAGATTGATATAAGATTTAGGCCAATGGATTAATCCACTGAACGACACTAAGATCCACACTAAGAATTGGTATGATATAACACTAGGTAATAAAACTGAGTTAAATATGATAATTAAACAAGTCAGCTGCCTTGCTGGTTTGACACCCATTTGACATAGCATGCTAAAAGTGACATCACGGTGACATAGCTAGGAAACCCCACCAGGGCTTTTGACCACGGTTTTTGGGTTGGATGATTGTTTTTCAAGAACAACAATTCCAATATCGATCGTGGCCAAAGGCTATAACAGTGTTTTCCTTCCTACGGCACTGTTACATTACCCAGTAGTACAACGTTGTAGAAATAATATTACTGTTGGAATTGTTTTCGTACATCCTTACCAAGATAGTGGAACTTCATGAGTCCCAGAAAGTCATTAGATTCAGTGAGTTTTAAAGTACCCATCAAATAATAACGGGACGTAACATGTGGTGGCTTCATTCAATTCAATCACGATTGAGTAGAAAAACCATAAACGGAGAGAACAAAATGAAAATTACTAATGGTTTGGTGAGCAGTTCAGAAATGTTACAATCATTTAATATTAATTCTGAGTCTGATGAGCACTGGTAGGCCCTATCATGATCTTTATTTATTGGTTCAAGTCCTGTTTTTCCACAATTCCTACACTTCTTGGCAGAAATTCTTGGCAGACCTAGATTATGGTTCCAAAAGTAAAATTTCGGGAAGGGAATGAGGAATGAATATTTTAAAAGCATGATATAAATGAGAGAATATTAGTTCAGATATACAATCAATATAATTTATAATTATAAATAAAGTAGACAAACGCAACATACGGATGCGTTGTACGATGAGTGATATATTTATATGAAGTAGGCCTACTAGCAGACTAGGCAAACGTTGTTCTGCCATCAAAATGATTTGTAGTGAATGTTGGTTGTTAATGTAAAAATAACGAATGTATTGTAAGTGTGTAGGTGCGGGATGTCTGCCAGGCAGGTGAATGGTGCGTCGTTGACGACGATGGCCGATTTAACCCAAAACACAGTAACCATGAACTTGCCCAATGTAATGTATTTCATGAACGTAACAGACAAAGGTCCTGTGAATCGTTTGTGTTAAAAATGGAACGTTAATTGAACTGAATTAAAGTTGGTTTTATCGCAAAGTAGTGGAGTGAAATAAAGAAAGTCGACAGTTTATTCGAAGACTAACCGAGTATGAATAACAATATGTTATTCATACTCGGTTCATACTCGACGTAAATATGTCTCAATTCATTGTATTTCATTGACGTAATGGACATGGTCAACGATGGAGCCTTTGAAAAGTCAATGTGAAGTGGAATGAAGTAATAAAACGTCGATCGCCAAGTTTTGCACTGAAATAAAGGAAATCACTATTAATCTCGAAGAGCTATTGAGTGGACAATATTTTTTGTCAGTCCGTCTTTTGCCAACACAAATAAGTTCGATGGTCTGCCCACGCCAGAAAATGCCACGTGTAATTGCCCCTTTGGTCTGTGAGAAATGCAACACGAAATGACTGAGTGACGCAACATTGCCATCAAGATGTGGCGTATGAACCAAAAGGTGCTGGAAGGCGGACGGCGCGGTATCTAGCGTGTACCGCCAGAAATGTTGTCGAGCGCAGCAGATCTTGAGTACGCCGTCAATGTCATTGAACAACGCTATTACTGGTGTTGTCCTTGAAGTGCCAATATTTGGATATTGCTCATAGGAGAAAGCTTGGCGGAAGATCTCGTATACTTATGGACCTTCTACCAGCCATATCGAATGTACGTGAGGAATTTCACGACACTCGGTCGAGCCGTTTCGGAGGAGTTTATCCTCTAACATGTGACACGAGCTTTTTATATATAAGAGAACCGAAAACTCTACACACCTTGGTCCATATAAAATATACTTTATTCGGTTACTATCGTATCTAGGAAGCCGTGAATCCATCTCTGCAACATTTTTCTGCTATTTTTCGGCATCCAACTACATCCAACTAATTTATGAATGCTCTTTGAATTATGATCGAGCCTGTTTTTAACACATGTACGGTACACAGCTGATGAAGATTCTAGTTCGATTGCAATCATACAAATTTTGTGTATTTAGTGAGCAATCTGGCAAACGCCCAATTTCGTAGACCCGTCCATAAGTTTTGAAATTATGGCAATTTCAGTGGTAAAGAGAGCTTAGTTTAGATGTATTAGGGTTGGGTTGTATCCCAATGATGATTGGTAATATGTTCTACAGTAATTGATGATGAGTAATGCTTTATTAAAGATAAATCCTGGGGCTAAGCAACCTCCTGAGACAAATCTAAGAGTCAATAACATGGAGACATGGGTCAGTAAATTCTTGGCAGCGCCAGTAGACCCTATGTGCTGCATTTAAGTGGGAACCAAGATATAAATAACAAATTGACATATTATCATGAGCTCAGTAATGTGATCTATCGGAATAAGTAGGCCTCCGCCTACTTATTGACGAGTCTTAGACCCAATGGGTATGATTCAAATGGCAGGAAATTTAATTCTAAAATATATTCTTTATTCTTTGGTAACATGAACAAGATCGTTGCGAATAATTGGAGAGCCGAGACGTGTGTAAAGTGCTCGGCACTTTCCATACCTAGCCTATGTTCAGCTTGAGTATAGGATGACCATTTATTGGCGAGTAATACCTGGGGCGGGCGAGTGATTCAACAAAATGTAAGTGGGCATATGCAGCTCTACAAGAGAACATTTAGTACATAGATATTTAGTTTTAAATATTTATATCTGCCGTGGTCAATCATTCTAGTGGAGGTTTTACGTGGCTTTCCTGTCATTGAAGAAAGAGTCTGAGTTTGTTGAATCCACACTTCATATGATGGATGCATTCAATTAGTATGTAGAAAATGTGAAGTTAATCGGATATAATTTGGTCGGTATGAATCCTGACTGGACACTCTCCATGACGTTCGCTACCTAACCACCCCTATAACAATTTAGCTGCATTGAGCTTCAGTCTTGCCTTTTGGTATGAAATTATTATATTTAGAAAAGTACAGGTACAAAATATATATGAACTTCACATACCTAACAGTTGGTAGTTCTGGGAAATCTAGATTTAATGTTTGGGATGTTACGTGACCAATGCATACGATTTGAACATCCTTTGTTTCAACGTCTCGCTGCGTACAGGTTTCCTTAATGTAAGGTTACGCTATACGGTCAACAGCGGTTGCTTCACTATATCCCCAATGCCGTCACAAGTCACAACCTTAAAAGACAGGCTCTTGGAAAAAAATCAATACGACTGGAGACTAGAAACTGACAAATAACGATTATGTGAACATAATATATAATACATAATACATACATAATATAAAAATATAACAATAATACATAATATAACAATATGAATTACTTGTTCCAAAGCCGGACCAGGACTTTGAAGTGAATACCGGGATGGCTCCTTAACAGTAGGCCAGAACCGTTACCTTTCCACTTTCCAACACACATATTTTTTTTAATTTAATTTATATTGGGTTTAACCATGCACTGTACTGATGACTACTTTTTTTTTGGCATTGTTGAATGATGGGGTGATCAAATTACAGTTTATTTGTGTGGTCTTTTGGATAGTGGGAAGGAGTTGGTTGTGGCCTATTGTTGAAGATCAGCCCAGTATTGACCTGAACGACAGACAGTGTTGGGGAAGTTCCTTTCTAAAAAGAACTTTTCAAAAGTTCAGTTCATTACTGTGAGAATGAACTTTTCAAAAGTTCAAGTTTATTTTCTATATATTATTCTGAAAAGTTCAAGTTCGTGTAAAAAGTACATAAGTTCACGTGAAAGTTCATTTCGCGATTTTTTTTGCTCTTAAGTCAAATTATAGATTGTAGGCCTATATGAAGTCACTTCAAAGATAGATTGGTGGACAGAAACAATTCATAGTTAGGACTAGGTATTTAGATTTATAAAGTCTGGACCCAATCATTTTTTGCAGCAATTTAAAACAGTATTATATTCTTTAAAACTGGCTACTGCTGGGATGGTTCCTACAATATAGGCCGTGACCACTTCATTTCCACTATTGCTCCCATTACATAAGAAACCTACATCACAGCGTCTCATTATCATTCGTGCGGCGCCAATAGATCTTAGTTATCATTACAGTACATCATTAAACCCAAAAGAAAAAAAATCTTAAAATTTTGGTCATTTTTTATTTTTTTGTATATGGTCTACAGTGGAACCGCTATCCATCGTTTTCCAATGAAGCAGGAAAAATCAACCATCCATGCAGGCAAATTAACATTGGATATGGTAGAAGGGTGGAACAAAATAAATGATCGGAGCGAGAAACCGATAGATGCGGGGTCGATTCATCGAGGTTTCACTGTATTCATGTTTTGTACTTGATGTGGTACGTTCGCTAAGAACAAGAATAATCCGGAACGAATGGCCACGCTACTCGACTGTGGCTTATTGATCTCGACTGCCTCACATTCAACTGATGATCCTACTTGTGAAGTACGCCTTTGTTTAGTGTTCTCATGTTGCACATCTTCTCTTTTTTCAGGTTGCCACTAGAGGCCATTGTTCGCCCTCGACGCCTGCCATGGAGTCTGACGTCAGCCAGGACATCGAGAACTACTGGAATGAGTATTGTATACTCCAGGAAACCAAACTACTCGACGACTACTTGGACGAAGTGGAGGACTTCGGGCCACGCAGCTATGAAGGTATTGCAAACGACCCATGTGACGATAGCCTACACCTTCTATGTAATGCGATTCTTACATATGTAAAATTGACAAGCCTCTGAATGCTATATGACAGTGATATCGGAGAATTTATTTATTTATAGATCAAGTAGAACAATATATCAATCCAATAAAACCAGTGAACATCACTGGCCTATCATCAGCTCGTCGGTACCACGGGTCACATCACGCCGGTGTTGGTGGGTTCACGTAGCAAGCAATCAAACCAGCCCCGTGGCTCAGTCAACTAATGCGCACTGTGTTAGAAACTGAAGTCACGTTGGGCGTGGGATCGAGTCCCGCATAAGGCATGGGTTTTTGTGAACGTCTTTTCACCTCATCACTCGCTCATATGTACCATCATAGTACCTAGCTGATGGTGGGATCGTTCAGCAACATTAAGAAGAAGAAAAGCTAGCGACCAAGCGTACATGTGTCTGTTTGTCAGATGGGGAGCAGGAGGCAGAGTGGCTGCAAGCCGCAGGGCTGTCGCACCTGTCCGCGGCGTACGCGGAGGGACGTGAGCTGGCGGACACCGAGCTGGACCCGGCCGTGAGCCAGCTGCCGCCGCACCAGGCCGAGGCGGTACGGCGACGCGTCCGCACCCTCAACTTGACCGTGAGAGGGCGCGGACAACAGCGCCACCACAAGCAGCACCGCAAGCCGGACATACGGGACGTGTTCAGGGACCTAGAGGTAGGACATGTGAAATATATTTGCAAGATTCTCAGTATGTATTGCAGCTAGCAGTTGATTGGTTTTTTAAATGCAATATATTAAATTTAAATTACATCACAACTCGGATACTACATGTGAACAATTATGGGTATATTTAGTTCTCTAGGCTTAATTTTCGAGAAAACTAGAAATCATTATCTCAATTTCAGAAATTAGAATTAATTTATCTGTCCTACAGCACCTGGCACTTTTTCTGAGTTGTGAGGTAGACATTACTCGATTCTGATTATGTTTCTATACAGAATCAGTATGTCTCTGGAGAGCAAAAATGATATTATAATTACTGAAACTATAATGATGATTTCTAGTTAGGGCCTACCTCTGAAATTAGGGAAATGAATATCCTCATTATTCATTAAAATCTAGTTTCAAGAGTTTGATGTCCTTTAAAGAGTAGGTGTTTGCGTAACCAACCAACTGTTGGTCGTGTTGCAATCCAGGAGGCGAGGGGTTTTCGGACCTGGTTCGGTCCCCGCTGCTGTCCATCTTTTCAGGGTTTTTTCGTGGTTTCCCTCTGTAGTCCAGGCTAATGCCGGGATGGTTCCCAAAATATAGGCCACGACTGCTTCCTTCACTATATCCTTCCCATTACCAAAGAAACCTTCATCTCATCATCCCATCATCTCATTAATCATCCATCCGATGCCAATAGATCTGCGCTATCATAACAGTGCGTCGTTAAGCCCAATATAAAAAAAAAGTTGTGTTTCCAAGTATAACTTGTCAACTTATATCGCATAATTGTCAAAGGTACACAGCTGACTTTTTTTTTCAGCTGTGTACATTTGTCAATTATGCAATATGAGTTGAATAGTTATAACTTATACTATCTTGAAGATATTGAAAATATATGTTTCCTTGTATTAGAGTAATGGTACCTCATATAGCGTCCAAAAGTTATCACCAGAAAACTGATATTACACTACGTCGACTCCCTGCACTCTTGATGCTCTTTTAGATTTCACTGGTGTTCTAACTGTTGCTATTTTTACATGTCCGATTTGTCATCCGCTAGAACTGCAGCACGGGCACGCAGTCTCGCAGCGCAACCCCCGACAGCCTAGACTCTGACCTCGCCAGCTCGCCAAGCCCGCCAAGCTTCCGTCAACAAGCTGGCCCCGTCAAGGACCCGGCGCGCAGGCTGCCCAGCATCTCGCTGCAGAGCACCGCCGCTCACAACCAGGAGCTGTTCCGGAGGGCCGGGCGGAATCTGGGAGACGTGGCCTCAGACTCTGGCGGTAAGACACCGTTTGACACTTTGAACCTGTTCCTGGTAGGCCTACTTGTCAAAATTGAAAGCACAACACAAAGTTTTGACAATGGCAAGAAACAGTTTGTTACCTGATGGCAGACGAATGTTTTGGATATATTATCATCTCTTGTTCATTTCTCAAAAGGTCCATCACACGTTGATATACCTGCGAACATATTGGTTTCAGAACCCCAATAAATGCACTGTTTCAATGAGATGAGTTGTTGTTTCAGATGGCATTCGCATGGTCGGATATCAACGTCTGGGCACTTTACATCTCCCCCGACCAAAAGAGAGGTTCCGCAGTGGCAGCGATCCGACCAATACAGGTGTCCCGATCACCAACCACCCTCTTCTAAAGTATGTACCTCAAAACTTTTCACACAGGAAACCAGCTTTTGTGTGTGTTTTCATTAGGGTTTCAAACAATAATAGATTGTGATCAACTTTTTTCGATTGATACGATGATTGATTTGAATTCCTTTGATATGACAATTGGTATGATTAATTTCAAATAATGAATTGTCTTTTGGTCATTTGAAAACTTCCTTTCTTTCTGTATGATTGACTCCTCCAATCATTGTCATTGGCGCGAAAATATCTTCTTCTTCTGCTGGTCGTGCCAACAACCAAACTAATGATTGACAATTTCAATACAGTGAGACATTTGGACACTCGATACGATTATCGAACAGGAGAAAAATATTGATATGTAGGAATTAATTATCAGTGTAATGTGAACGATAATCGATATACGTTTTTACATCGACGAACAACCCAAGTTTTCTCGCAAAGTTTTAATATACACGATATTGGGCTAGGCTGTTCATGCACTAAAAACCTTCAATTATGCCTGCACTTGTGCACTTGTAAATGGAAAAATATGTGCTTAAAATGCAATAATGTGTAGGCCTACATAAAATTGCATAATATCTAGTGCTTGTGTAACAAATACGCTTTAAATTACTGGTTCAAAACTATGGCGAAAATGTCAATAATAAATATGCGGTATGTAGACATATAGAATGGAATTGGGATCATTAAAAATAAACAGTTCATTTCGTCTTGAAAAAGTGGCTTTCAATAAAATTAATAATCCATAGTAGGCCTATCTAGAGTAGGGGTGTGTGAGTTCGAGAATTTGAGTTCGAGTCGAGTTTGAGTTCAAGAGAAAATCGCGAGTGTCCAGTTCGAGTTCCAAAAAGGAAAAAACGGCCTCATTAAATACCGAGTTTTCAATTGGTTCTGAGTAAAGTTCATACAGTATACCCTCATTTATTTGAATTCCAAGGGACCCCATAAATCAGAATTCAAATTGAAAACAATTCAAATTGAAAAAAATGTTTTCTGTTTGTTTAGTATATACTGCAGTGTGTGAGCATTCTCTGACAGCCATGTGTTTATCTTCCAACAGTTTTACAAAGTGTCAAGGCATATTATCATGACACTCAGAAAATACTTATCACAATTCACAGTGTTAAAAGAGTCAAATTACAGAATGTAAGGATTTAAAAGTAGAAAGCAATGAACCTAAGACCTAAGGCAATTGATATAAATATTGGGGCCTAGAATGAAATGAGCCAATTATCATCTCTGCAAGTACTAGCTGGCTGATATATTTACAGTTGATTAACTATGGTACTTATGCCCAGTCAAAATAATAATCATCTGTCAATAAAATGATTTAAATTACAGCAATAAAGATGAGGTCTCAAATTTATTATCTGGAAAGTCATTTTTCTTCAATAGCAACAAGAAATGTAGTCAACTTTTCAATAGACAAGAGCATATCTTGATTAATGTCCTGGGTCTATAAGAAGTCCTTTGTTGTCAAGAATACATGCCTGTTCCCCTTGCCATTAACACTTGGGTGTTTCGACCTGCCACTTGTTTCGGGATGCCTGATCACTAATGTTTAATGATAGAGAATATAGATTAAAAATGACTTCGCATGATAAAATATTGCGTAATAATATAAATTATTATTTGTATGAAATATTAAATATTAGTAGCGACTTCTGGACCCTGAAATTCGGGAAAAAATTACATTTACATATTTTTTCATTTTTGAACACAAAATTTTCGAGTTCAGCTGAATTTGAACTCGAACTCGAAAATTTGAGTGCTTGCACGCCCCTAACCTAGAGTATGTAGGTCTACCATGACCCAAGAAAAAATGAAAAATGCCATTAGGAAGTGTGGGTATGGCCTACGGAATCTGCAACTCTGATTGAAATTTATTGTTAACAGTGTGGTGATTATCAAAGACAGAATTAGCCAGATAATTATCTACATTTTCATTGATCGTTTATCTCCTATCCATATTATTACTGTATTTGTTTTATCTTCACTCCATCTAGATAATAATTCCTTATGGTTTTAGTAGAATTTGTCCTAATGTACTTTGTAATATTGTACAGAAAATAACATATTGAGTAAAACTCTTGAAAATGATTAAATATGCACTTAAAAAGCATAAATAGGCATTTATTGCAAATATGTTCCCAAACATGCAGTTTCATGCAAAAGAAATTTTCAGAATCAGAATCAGGGATGCCTAAATCATATATATCCATTAATGAGCATGTGTTGAAGGGTTGAACAAAAAAATATGATATTGCATAAACATCCTAGCCTTAAATTGATGAGGAATTATAATTATTTATCTAGTGTGCGTGATGTTTTGAGTGCATCAATGCACTCAAAACTGATGCACATTTTCAACATCGATAGGATGAGGAGTTGAACCACCGTAGAGACTGGCAAACCAACGCAGCCCTCAACACATCTTGGTCTGGATACATGATTTGTTTTGGAGGGGGAGAAAGATCAGCAGCTCATCTTGAGCTGAACAGCTCGTTGCAAGTGGTGTAACTCGAGTGTTGACGTCCGTTTCAGGAGCGACGTCCACTCGACGGTCACGAGGAGTCACAGCCATCTGAACGAGGACGCGTTGGTACAGCGGGCTGCTGCGAGAGCCGTGCTAAGAAGATCGAGCTCTCAGACCAACTTGAGCTTGGATGGCCATTCGAGCCACTCGCACACAATCACAGTCAATACGGTACGCTAGCCAATGCATCCCATATACATCAAATAATATATAGGCTTATATATATATACCGGTATATAATTTTTTTTTCGTATATATATATATATATATATATTTTTTTATAATTGGTAAATGGATATTTGATCAAGTTTGATCATTTCAAATTTCTTTTCAGACCTAAAAATTCAACTACCCTGTTTCTTCATGTCTTATAGTGTGGTTCTACAGGCAAATAAGATTTCTCGATCGTTCTCCAATATGTATTTCTTTCATTTCTCAAATTACTATGGGATACTTCATAAATATCTAGTGTAAGCCTAATAAACCTCGCCAAAGATGACACTGCACCAGCAGGAAACATAATTTTAGACATTATAAGTACAATGGTTACTATATCCCTATTTTAACATATGGAGCAGCTACATGGTCTATGAACTGGAGAGAAGAAAGAGAAATGAAGGTGGCAGAGATGAAGTTTGTGAGGAGCGTAGCAGGAGTGTCAAAGTTGGAGAAGAAGAGAAGTAGAAATATAAGGAACGAAGTGGGAGTGGAAAAGTTATTATTTAAAATGGAAAGGGAGAGACTTAGGTGGTACGGGCATATGCGACGAATGGAAAAGGAGAGAATACCGAGAGCAATGATGAGATAGCGGAAAACAATGGAGATGAGAGAAGAGTAGGAAGACCAAGAGAGAAGTGGCAGGAGGGAGTAAGGTGTGGGGTAGTCAACCGAGGAGAAAAATGGGAGGAAGTGCTAGACGAGAGATGGTGGGAAGATAGAAAAAGGTGGAGGGAACTCGTAAGAAGACAAGACGGAGGAGAGGATAGTAGTAGTAGTGAAGAAGAGGAAGAAGAAGTCGGAACTGGCAGGAACCGACTGATAAAAGACTGCCCTAGAAGAAGTGGTGGGAACACCCCCTGGCCCAATCTAATTGGTTATCTGGGTTTTGAGAAATATATATAATTACCGGTACGTCTGTTGTGTTCGCTGAGTATCGTTAAATCATATGAAATCACAAATTTGCCATTTGTTAAAGTAATAGTACGTTACTATACAATGTCGTTCAAGGTCATGTTTTACATAACGAGTGCCTCTAGTAATAATATAAATGATAACAGTACAATAATCAATAATAGCACATGAAATTGAAATAACTAAAATATGTTAATATCCAAGTGGTTCGTGTTGTGCATGGTTGGGACAGGCACCCGACCACTGCCCGGTCGGCCGCACGTGGATCGACTACCTCGGGGAGACGGACGTTGTGAAGCTGCAGAACCTGGTTCTCATGGAAGTGACCGCGCTGCTCGACAGCGTCAACATTCCGTTCCATAAGAGGAAGGCCCCGAAGAGGAAAGCCAAGGATGGGGGGAACGTGTTCGGGGTGGCGCTCACCTCGTTGCTGGAGAGGGATCGGGAGCTGACCGGAGGCCCATGCCTTGTGCCTCTCATCTTCCAGAAGGTATGGATGCGGTCACATAAAGTGGTCGATTAAGCTACCGGTACATTAATAATGCGTTGCACATTATGGTTTCAATTTATACTGGTTGTACATTCATTTCAACAGGTAGTCTGAAACTAGGCCCTATTCATAATAATGTATAAGTTCCATTGATTCTAATTTCTAAGCGTATATACGAATTTTGAATTTTTGTTGATTGTCCTACAGATAGTCATTAGGGCTACATATATAGATCACTGCTCTGGCAAATTGTATAAGTTGCATTATGACTTCGGCAGATGGTCTTGAAACTCCGAGCTGATAACATTACACTTGAAAATGTGGAAACATGACTTCTCCAGTTATCATTATGTAACAATGTGTAAAGATAACATTGTATTGTAGAGTGCATGCTCTTGAAGGGTGAGTGTTCTTTGCCTATTATCTGACAGCAATCGCATGCAGGCCGTGGCTGGTACAGAATTCAATTAGGAATATCATGAAATTCTTATTCAAGAGGAAGAATAATACATGAAGTGAAATGAATGAACACTTTTCAAGGAAGAATTACCATTATGCATTACTTGGAAAATATAAAAAAAAAATGTAATTTGTTTTTTGTTTTCTCAGCTGTAGGCCTATGTGAAAATTATGCGTTGTATGTTGAATAGTTTTTACTCATACCATTTTGAAAGTATTGAAAATATCTGTGTTTCTGATATATTAAAATTTTGATGTCCTGTACCATTTAATATGTATCACAAAAAACTGATATTTCGCTAAATCGACTCCCATGCACTCTTCAAAGTGGGTAAAAAAATTTCCCATTGAAGTTGCTGGGTTCTATTAGACTGGTTAATTGTTGCCAACCTCCCAAGTATCATTCGTTTGTTGCAGTTGTTCTCCCACTTGGAGCACTTCGGCGTGCAAGAGGAAGGCATCTTGCGCCTGTCGGGATCCAAGCACAAGGTAGACGGCCTGATTCGAGAGCTGGAGACGGAGATGTACAGCCGCCCCGAGCAAGTGGACCAGCTGCTAGGGCAGGCCACCTGCCATGACGTCGTGGACATCTTGAAGAGGCTGGTCAGAGATCTGCCCTCGCCGCTGTTCACCTTCGAGTACATTGACGTGTTCTACCAGACGCATCGTAAGTACCAGATCACCCTTGCTGTGCGACATGCTCTGTGAGAAGGGGGGGGGGGGGGGGGGGGCTAGTTGGGCAACTGTTCGATATGATTCTTCTGATCATAAATCGTTACTTCACATCGATTATCAAATGGTTAAATATCGATATTTCAGATGAGATGGGACAATCAACACAAAATGATTGATAATTGCATATTTCAACATTTCTTGCTCCTACTTGATTTCATTTCATAGTAGAACAGGTATCTAAGAAAATTAAAGAGAAAGTAAACTAAGTAGAAAGTAACTTCCATTACTTTAGAGCTATTCTAGCTATCTTTCAGCAGAATTTACTCTCAACTAATAAATGAATGATACATTGCTTACAGATTTTCAGAGGAAAGATATTAACAAACTTGGTCATTCTTTTTTTAAATGTCCAGTCTGAGATATAGAACTAATTCAAATGCTTTCTATTGGTATGAGGATAAAATCAGTTTTTAATGACAATTTAGGAGTATTTCGATCTAGAGCTTTAGGCCTACTTCAACATTGATCTGATTCACACTTGTCCAATTTTTCTGGATTCCACTATACTATTTTAAGGGCTGAGTTTTCCTTAGCTCTATATTGTCTGTTCGGTTTTCAGTACTTCCCGAAGAGTGGATGCAAAAGAGAGCATTGAACCTCCTCGTTCTGATGCTCCCGGTCGAATGCCGGAACACTCTGAGAGCCCTCTTCAAGTTCCTGGGCCACGTCATTCGCTACGAGTACCGCAACCGCATGTCGTTGGCCAATGTTGCCATGATCGTGGCGCCGTCTCTCTTCAACCCAAGGTAACTAACGGTACCCGGGCACGCAAAGCGCGCTGTTGCTCGTACGAGGCAGCTCCACGGTTGTAGCCGTTGTCTCTTTTTCTCCCTGTCACTCTTAGTTGAGGGCATTTTCACTCCATTGAAGGCTTGCTAATACAAACCTGGGGCTGTATATTATTCCGAGTACTTGTCCCAGCCACAATCTTTATGCCTTTCTCTTTTTATCTTCACTAATAGTTGGATTTATCGTATGTGAAAATCAGGTCTACATGTGTAATATAAATTTATAAAAGTCTAAAGGCTCATTCACATACAATAATACACGTAACATTAACGAATGCCAACATATGACGAAGACATGAAATGCAAACTGTCTATTCACAAACAACATCAACATTAACGTAGAACACGAAAATAACAGCCAATCAGAATTCAAGATTATTGCCATTGTCACTGCACTCTCAACCGTCGAACTGATTTTGGCGACCAGTCTAGGTAGTTCGGTTTACCTGCCACTTGTCTCTTCTCTCATAGTTCCGGAATTGAAAGTTTCTATTGGCTGATTCTTATATTTTAAATAACTTCAACATGAAAGCTTGGAGCTCGCAAGCTCTCATGTTCGCGTATATTAGCATTATGGTTAGTGGTGGTGGTGAATAGAATAAAGATATTCCATTTTGCAAACATTCTTCGCATTACCTTGCATTAGTGTTATGCATTGGTGTTGGTGTTAAAGCCCGTATTACACTGGGAATGAATAGCCTGAATGGGTTGGTTGTAAATGATGCGCACAAGACTCATTTTCATTTGGCTGTTTGAATAGAGTGCAATTGACTCATTTGGAAATAGTTCTATATTGTTGGGTTGCATTCACTGAATAGAGCCCACGTGATCCAATTCGCCCAATAGGAAACTGTAAGTATAATTTGGGCATTCCCGCCAAATAGCGAACAGCTGATTCCAACGTGAATAATATTAGTTGGGTTAGGAATTTGTCTGTCATTAGAATTATTTGATATTATTCCTGGTCATGAAATAGTATCTGCCCATTCTTATATTATTGATGCAGCCAGTGTATATATTGTAGAATAATTTGACATCTTACAATGCCACCGAAGCTAATGGCTAATGCCCTAGATATCCTAGACTCTAGAGCATTGACTAGGATTAGTTATGGGCCTAGGGCCTAGCTATGGACCTATATAACCATTACAACGTATAGAGTAAACTTATCACTCGGGCCTACCCTTGGCCTAGACGATAGAGCAGTACTCACTGGCCGTAGGCCCTTGGTTGGAAGTCAAAAGCATCAATTCACTATATTTTTATTCGCATTTTCATGTCAAACTCAAAGTGACACTTGGCAGTTTACCGTGATTTCATGATCTCTGTTGTGAATCGTGCCAGGAAGGCCGTGTCTGAGAAGGCTGTGATCCATTCAACCAGCCCGGCCAAATAGTTATGTGTAATAGCTCAATTGCCTGGTTGGGGTGACCTTGAGGAATGAATTGATTGCATTTAATTGCAACCATTCCCAGTGTAATATGGGCTTTAGTGTTGCATTGTGAATGGGCCTTATGTAATATATATGTTTATCAGCTGTTTGTGTGGGTTAGTAAATCTGGTACAATATAGCATAGGTGTACAATACTACATAGCGATGATTAACGATAAAAGCTCGACTGTTGACTGGATGAATCACCATTTTTTGTTGAGTGCATCTCGAACATGTGGTTAGGGGATGTTTTTGCAAATACCGGTAGGTGTCGAAATGAACAAGGACTGTTGGTGTCTCAAGTGAATCACGTCAATGCCACCTTGAAGTGTTTCACATGGTCTCCTCAATCTCTGCCCAGCGGTCACGGCCTTCTGCTGTATCGGTTGCTGCGTCCCAGTCTTGAATCTGTCTGCGGTCTTGTATCCGAACGTACGACTTACAAGTTACAACCACGTTCTAGTCCTGCTAATTTTAAACATTAACACTTGAAATAATAATTTGAGTTGTAACATTGTAAAACAGTAACACCCAATATTTTTCCCATCGATATTTAGCTCTCAGCATACCGTTACATAAAAATAACTCATAATCTATTGTGAATGTTTATTATGGGTCAATGGTATTTTATAAAGTCACTACAATCATTTATATGTTGAGCTGACATTGGAAGTGTTATGCTGTGGATTATTGCGCTCTCCCTCAAAGGACAACACAACCCTGAAACTAGATTTGAATAAATAATGACAATATTTATTTTCCCAATTCCAGAGAGAAAATTGGAAATCATCATCTCAATTTGAGAAATTGTAATTGATGTACTTGAGGAGTAATGATGTAGGCATCAACGATTCTGTATAGAAACATGAACAGAATCGAGTAGCGTTCATCAGGGAAATGAATATCGTCAATACTCGTTGAAATCTAGTTTTAGTTTTAGAGTGTGATGCCCTTTTGAGTATTAAGAAACCACAATCTGTTATCGCATTGTCTGTTCTTGAAAGCGAGTGGATAAACACGTCTCCGAAATGTGACGGGAGGCGTTGAAAGACCGGTGTTTTTTTAATAGCTACATCCGGATGTCTGCCAAGCGCTCGCTGGATGCGCAGGTGAACATGGCTGTGACTTGCTGCCAGCTGACGCGGGCGATGCTCGAGTGCGGCGACCGGCTATGGGAGGTTCCTGTGCCGCTGGTCGGACAGATCCGGCGGTCCAATGAGGACGAGCGCTACCGCAAGGGGCACAAGGAGAACAGCAAGCCAATGAAGCGGCTGCTTGGCCGCAAGACGGGCGCCCGGGACCCCATCGCTCGGAAGATCGACAACGAGGTGGACTTCCAGGGTGGTGTCGTGCGGATCACCGCCCCTCAGTTTCGGCTGGCGGCCGAGCCCGTGCAGCTTGCGGACACCACCAAGGCAGGAGACGTGGTCCTTGGGTAAGCAGCCATGTATATTGTAACCCTGGTTAATTCGAATTCCAAGCATCCACACCAAGCATCCATCTTTTGACAGCCATGTGTTTACCGTATTTACATGCATATAAGCCGCACCAGCTTATAAGACGCACCCCCACTTTTCAGGTTCTATTTTTGGAAACCTTTTTGTTTACTTATATAAGACGCAGTATCATATTCCCAATATTTCGTGTCATAAACATGATTCAGGAGACCTTATATCCACAAAAGAAGGTTCCAGTCCCTTTACCCTGAACCACTAGCAATGGCTGGTTCAAGCCTTCTTCTTTCAAGGACTCCATTAGACAATAAACAATATTGATAATATATCTCCCAAGTTTATATTAATTTTTATCCACCCTATAGTGTTGAATGAGTAGCCCCCTATAGACTTATCACCCATAGCACACTTCCAGGCAAGCATTGTTGATTGATGATAAACAGATGTGTGGAAGTGTTTGTCTTGGTATTCAGTGTAACATGATCTGGAGTCTGACTCTCTAATGCTAGGAAAAAGGCATTAGGATATTTTATGAGTATGTTTGTTGTCATTTGTTGACACATTTATGACAACATTATATCCAGACAATTGACGATTGGGGGTCTGCCCTATGCTTTAATATTAATGACAGTTGTTGTGCTGACTATTGTGGGTTCGAAAAACAGTTTTCAGGGAGCGGGTGTAAATATATCCCAAAATGAGACAGTTTTCTCCTCACTTACCTTCATAAGACCCATGTGACTTTTTGATGACTTGAAAATGGAAAAAAGTGT
Source organism: Brachyptera putata (assembly GCA_907164805.1). Classification (NCBI taxonomy): domain Eukaryota; kingdom Metazoa; phylum Arthropoda; class Insecta; order Plecoptera; family Taeniopterygidae; genus Brachyptera; species Brachyptera putata. Next base: position 19,766,260 of record OU015463.1, on the reverse strand, counting down.
GTCTTATATGGGTGTAAATATGGTATCTTCAAGTGAAGTGTGAAGTGATTTATGCACAACAAGGTTTGGATGAATACTATATGTTATTATGTCACTCATTAGGAAATACTTATCACAGTCAGTACACAGGTTAAAAGAGTCAAATTACCTAATGTAAAGTAAAAAGCAATGTAGAGGGAAAAAATATATAAATATTAGGGCCTAGAATCAATGCTAGAATGAAAGAATGAATTATTATCTCTGCAGCACTAGCTGGCTGATTTATTTACAATCAATGATTAACTACTTATGCTTATGCACAATAGAATTATATTCACTCTGTTGATCAGATAATTTTAATTGACAAATAAAGATTGGTCGCAAATATATTATCGGGAAAGTAATTTCCTTTAACCACAACACAGAGTAGTTTTTTTGGTTAATCCGAAATTTTATAAATCGAAATCGTTCTTTTTGGTCCCTTCCATTTCGGATTAACGAGGGTTCACTGTACAAAGGTTACTCTGAATAACTAGTAATAAATATTATATGTTGGTATTGGCGGTGTCGGTATTTATATCGACCTCCGAAACTCATACAAAACAAATCGGAGGCCGAAAGACCTTGATAATTCAACCATCACTATCAAGCCCAAAATATTGTATTTATTCACATTAAGTTTAGTGACGCACTATCATGTCAACTATGATCTATTGGCATCAGATAAGTGATTGATGACATGATGGGATGATGAGATGAAAGTTTCTTAGATAATGGAAAGGGAAGTCATAGCTTGTATGGTAGTAATCATCCCAGCATTCACCTACGCAAACCCAATATAAATCAATGAAGGAAAGCGTCCAGAAGAGTGACATCGTGTTGTTTTTTTCAGAATCGTGGAACGAGCGACGAAGGCTTCGGACCTGTCCCCCACGGTGCTCAAATCTTCTCGGCGCTCACGGTTCGAGATCAAGTCGCGAGCTCTCATTGAGTTGGCTCCCAACGGCAGTTTCAACTGCTTCTTGGCGACAGGTGACCCCGAAATGACGCTTCAAACTCATTACTTGTATGAGGTCGGTGGTAATATCGGTAAGAGTTGAAACATCAACTGTTAACATCTTGATTAGTGATCGTGCTAATAGCTCTGTGATGGCTTAACCAACTCGGACCCGAGATGAGACAAGATTTTGACCATTTTTTCATTTATAGTGTTCAAAATAAAAAGTGTTGAAAACTTTTCCAAAATTTTGTTGACGTTCTTTACAATATCTTGAGTACGCCTATTCTAAATGTGGGATTTTTTATTCCAAGGATTGGGTGAAAGTGAGTGAAAGGACAGCAGCGTACCAAAGTTAATAAGTAGAGATACTCGTGGAGAGTCCGTTGATAGAATACAAATAAGTACACAAACACAAGATTTGTCACGTTTCGGCTTCTGCCTTGGGTCACTAGTAGCAATAATAAATCTTGAGTGTTTTTACTTTTATACTCTTTTTTTTTCATCAACGGGCTCTCCATCTCTTCATGTCTCGATTCATTAACATTGGTAAGCTGCTGTTCATTCTTTCCCAAGTTAACCAAATTTATAGGTGTAGCTCCAGGCTATTTTTCTGTACATACCAAGTTTTAGTGAGGCAGTAAACCCTCGTTGTTTGAAACGTAGGAGAACATAGAAAAGACATTTGGAATTGATAAAATTTGAATGGATATTTTTTTTCGGAAATTGGAAGAATGGCTAGTACACACCCATGTAAAAACAACGCTGTTCATAGTTTTCTGCATGTTGCCTACAGTATCTAGTCGACTGATGACTAGTGGCGAATGTAACCCAAGTAACCCCAACACGCCAGATACCGCGTCAATGGACTGCACAATATGTAGGCGCGTACCAACTATTTGATCATGTATTTTGGATATTGAGAAGACACTAAGGTTGTGCAAAAAGTTTTGAAAAACTCCAACCTTTGTTGCTGGTTCAATCAACCTTTCCCACACTTTTTATATTTTACGCGTATGTGTTATGGATGGTGGTACTACTGAAGTTGAATCTCGAAGAATTTGTAAGAAACTCCAATATTCAAATGCTGAGAGCCACCTTGGAACTGGCCAAAGAGTTTTAAAATTTCCGTTTTGAACATGTATTTTGTCAGTATTAGGTTTCAAATGGTAGCCATAAGTTAAAGAAGAGCTACTGTTGATGTGTTGGATAGAGGTGCTATGTAATGAAGAAGGCAATAGTGAGTGAGTCAGTTTGATAGTTATTAAATTTTGCCATTGGTTGAAACATTTAGGACCTTGACCTCAAAATTCAAAATTAAATTCCCGTGTTTCTTGTTACAGTAAACCCTCGATAATTCGAACTCAGTTAATTCGAATTTCGCGCTTATTCGAACTAGAGAAATGACCCCGGCCGCTGGTATAGGGATATCAATGTTAATTCATTTCGATAATTCAAATTTTTATTATTTCGAATTTCGAAGAGATAATTAGTCCGAACTTCTGTTTTATTATTGTTTTATGTTTGTTTAATTCGAATTTCAGCTAAAATTAGGTGTCACAATCAAGTATTTTATTATGTGAAATCGTCTGTAATTCGAACTCCCCATCACTAAACATGAGCGGTTGGACCGCTTGCAGGTCACAGCTGACTCCTGCCAGCAGGATGAGAGGAGGGAGGCGGGTGGGTTATTCTTATGACACAATGACAACAAAGGACTTCTTATCCCGCCAGGACATTTATTTAGTCAAGATATGCTCATGTCCATTGAAAAGTTAACTACTCTGTGTTGCCGTCAAAGAAAATCACTTTCCCGATAATATATTTGAGACCCATCTTTATTTTTCAATTAAAATTATTTGATTGACAGAGTGAATATATTGATTGTAAATAAATCAGCCAGTTAGTGCTGCAGAGATCAGGATTCCTTCTTTCATTCTATGCCCCTATATTTATATATTTTTTCCCACTACATTGCTTTTTACTTTATGTTTGGTAATTTGACTCTTTTAAACTGTGAACTGACTGTGATAAGTATTTCCTAAGGAGTGACATGATAACATATAGTATTCATCCACACTTTGTTGTGTGTAAATCACTTCACACTTCACTTGAAGATGAACACATGGCTGTCAAAAGTTCCCCACATGCGCCTCTTACATGCACACTATATACTATACAAACAAAAAACATTTTCTCATGCACACTATACTATACAAACAAAAAACATTTTTTCTTAATTCGAATTTTTTAAATTCGAATTTTGATTTTTGGGGTCCCTTGGAATTCGAATTAACGAGGGTTTACTGTATAATTAATAATATTGTTATGCGTGAAAATGATAGCACTATGGTAGGTCTGTTCAAGTCGGGAGTTGGAAGTTTCTGATCGTCACTAGTGCACAGAAACATTAATCCTAGTGAAAACTAAACATTGTCATGTCTAATTGACAGTACAGAAATCAAGACTAATTATAAAGCAAAATACGATAGGTATATCAAATTTTAATTTTTACTGTAAAATATTATTATTATACCAAGCTGAGCATATAATATATTAGTGGAGGTTGTATTTGTTAATTGCAGCTATATCTTTAAAGAGTGGATGTTATTTATATTCCTGTCGTCCATGTGAAATTAGGTAATCAGCTATAAGAACGTTGCCACCTGCAATGTTTTACTCATTGTAACGAATAGAATACAGGTATAACTATTGTATATTTTGCAGGGCAACGGCAGATAGAGCACGACGCTGTTCTGCTTGCGGTTTATAAGGAGAATCCGAACGCTCAGTGGGTTTTGAAATGTCATCACCGTACTGGCCATAATTCGACGGCACCCAGTTAAACGTGACGTGCTGCCTGTGTGCTTGCCCACCAGGGGCAACTCCGACTCTCTCTCATCTCTCTCCCTCACACACAATTCACAAAGGCTCATCACAGTTATAATTAACAAGAGATAATTATGTTATCGACTCTGTAAATATTTCGTATTCCTGTCGTCGCAAATCAGTTTTTTTAACTACATAATGAAGCAACGTTTCATCGAGTTGACAGTGAAAAGTATACTGGTAGATTGAGTTACAATTTACAAACGATATCAAACGTTATTTTTTCATTCATATTCAGTGGGACCCATTTAGTAACTTTTTTAGGGAAACAGAGTACCGTATTGTCCAGAATATAAGCCGAGGGTTTTTCTCGAAATTGGGAGTTCAAAAGTCAGCCCCGGCTTATATGCGGATCTCTGCCTAAAATCGGTCAAAACACGTTTTTCCCTAAATATAATTGGGCGTTCGACACATGCACACTCTAAACAACGGAATAAACTTATAACTGCAAAAAATTGCACCAAAAATGTGTTTAATAAATGTTTCATCATGAAGAAGCATGATTTTCCCAATTTTCATCATTTTTATTTGATGCGTAGGCACGTTGAGCTGTTCGCTGCATTGTCTTGGCAGACCTTGACGACTAGCGGGTTATATGACGATCGTGTGTCATCGGCACTAGCCGAGTACACACCATCGTGAGGGCCCTCAATGTTTTTTCACACGCAGTTGGTATAGCTTCCTCACGCACGCGCGCAATACAAAATTGATAAAGTTCTAACTCGGAAGAGTTATGATTTACGTGGAAAAGGAGAGAAACCCTTTTCTCAATTGTTGATCTCTAAGTTTGGGGGTCGGCTTATATTCGGGACAGTAGGGTAAATCCCTGGTACAGTACACTCACTTTAATTTGAAATTCAATGGACCGAAAAATACCCATTTTGAATTGAAAATGTTTGAAATACTGAACATTGAGCTTGTGAGTGATAACTCTGCAGTGACCAGAACTATTGTTTGAATTGTGTGCAATATTTAAATCATCGTAGTTTGAATTAGCGAGGATTTACTGTGTAGTGATGAACTCTCTAAAGAACTATTTACGATGCCGCAGCATGGAGAAGAGATCAAAATACAAGACTTACCAAGGGTGGTAGCTGTACTAAAGAGAAACGTGCTCACGTTCTTCTGTACAATGTAAAATTTTATGGAACGATTTAATTGAACCAAGAGGTTATTTTTATAAAATTATTGTATGTCCATCTTTTAAATACCCTAATACATGCTAACCAGAATATTATTGAGAGGAAACATTTGAAACCATCTGTGCAGCAGAGACATATAGTAAGTAGAATTATTTAAGAACAAATCTCTGACCTGCATTATTGTATAGGAATGAAAGGAATTACTGGAGTGGTTGCGTGGGGTTAATAACGTACCTATTATTCACAGTGTGTGCAACACTTAGTTACCGGTACTAGAGATTTTATTTTTTAGTGTGTAGTTAAATATATTTGCTATAGATCATTGCTGTAGAGAAAAGATGTACCTCATTATATTTTACTCAAGTAGTAGGTACTAAGATTAACCACTTGTCAGCCGTGGACACGTATCTGCGGCCATGAGACGCATGTACGCGTTTTTACACTTACCAATACGTTGCATGCAATATCTCGACAGCATTACGCCAAGTTGACATTGGACTTATACTGCATGTAGGAGGTGAATTGAGAAATTGTTGTTCATTTTCTTCCAGGTAGAATACGCCTATGTATCGAAAAAAATATAATACAGGCTCCCTCTGTCCCTCAGCTGTTGTTTCAGAACCTTGTTCTAGGCTTCCCCTCCTAGGATGCGTTAAATAAATGAGCCTCTGAATGCTAGTGACGGTGATATCTGCAAATTTATCATTTTATATATGGAGTACAACAATATATTGATGCAATAGAACCAATTTCTTTCCGCTAGAAATGTTGAAAAAGGCCGTCTAAACACAAGTATCTATGCAGTGTGTCCTGAAAATAACCTGGCCTGGGAGGTAGGGTAGTGACTTGATAACATGGCTGCCAAGTGGTTAAACAAACGAAGACTGTGGTGGAGGTCCCACGCGGTGCTTGACTTGTGTACGTTATTGGTAGCTATTGAGGTCATGCTTTCCCTGACTTTAGATTAATAATTCAACCTTCTCAAAAGAAATTGAATGACTGCAATTCTACTGCTGTCGTAGGGTGAAGCACAGATAGATGATCAATTTTTGTTGGCTGCAATAGCAATTTTTGTCGAGTCACATAAAGGCACGCGCAATGGTAGTTGCGGAACTTATATCGAACTGAACTATTACACATGGATACAATTGAGTTTGATCAAAATTAATCTATCCATTATAAAAATCATCTTCTTTTGATTGAATGTGCAATAATACTGACCCACAACAACATCACATGAACTAAACCTTTTAATGGCAAAAAACAATTGTGTAAGACTAGTCCATTGTCAGCGTATTTTTGTACGGTTCAATGGAGATGCCTTATGGTGACGCGGTAGAGAACTACAACCAACAATCGATCACGTGACTTGATTTTTTTCGCCCACTGCTTGTAATATTGCTCGGAAGTCAAACGTATTCTGCTCTGAGCATTAGTTAGTGTATTACCTGCCATGTCAGTTTTATGTCTGACAAGTAGCAATAAAAATTGACCGTCCAACTGGACCTGCACATAAATGAAGTTCATCAGGTCAGCAACATTGCTAATATTATTTCAAGCTGTTGTATGTGCACAAGACAAAGTCGATTACAGTACAGCAGTGTAGTATTTCTCTCATTCGATAAGATTGCAGAAGTTGGTTGACTATTTGAACCCCCGCCCTAAGGTTTGTCTTGTTATCAAACAGGGTTCTCATGAAACTAAACGTCATGTTTATAGAAGTAAATTGTATGATATAGTACTAATGTATCTTCTTGTGTCTATTTGCTCAATCTTTTGAATCAGTAAATGACATTTTGCACGAAATTCACCAGCGGTTGAGCTGGTTTGGGTACGAGATTTAACACCTAGCAGTGACGAGTTTGTCGTCAACATTTAGATGATATATCAAGTCGAAACGAGCTGCCAATCAACTTGAATTATCACACGTTATGTGCTTGTTGTTAACAGTGTTCTTTGCTGTGTTCAGTTGCCTAATTAGTCTGGTAAAGCCCCATTTGACGAACAAGTGACTGCTCGCTGTGTTTTTCGTCTGAAACGTCTATTACTAACATGTTAATTATGTATTTTGTGCTCTTAACTGCATCTCTATTAATTGCCAAACATGAAGTATCAAACCATGATCTAGATTAGGTAAATTTATATATAAAATGTAAGTAAAAATGAATAAATATTTATATATATATATATAATATACATATACAACGAGAGGTTCTAATTCTTTTTATATAACCTTTCAAGTGTATAGATGTAGCGTATAGTAGCCAGGTTGTATCATAGACTGTTGCTAACTGAGTTGATATGATCTATTCAGACCAATCATTTGATTTGTCGAGTCAGTTCACCCGATGGGTTCCAACTTGTGCTCCAGTAGGAAAATGTGTAACCACCACACTTAGTTAGATGAGCATAGCAAAAACTTCCATTTCACTTTATAATGGAAAAATCTAGGTTAGTTTTTTACTATACGTGGCATACAAATTAAACGGTACCAAACCAATACGTAACCAATCAACTTAGAAATGTTTCCACAAATTGGTGTATTACCAGAATATGTGATTAAATCGTTTTTCAGTCATCGTTTGGAAAGTTGATCAATTTTCATAAGAAAAGCATTGGGTTAAATAAACAATTTTCCAAGCCAAATGAAACATATAGGCCTACTAGATATCCTTGGAAAACAATTACAAATAATATACTAGTGGGTGCTTACAAATTCTGAATTGATAATCACATTTAAAACAACCTAGCTGGTTTGGAAACTGGAATTGATTCTAGGAAATGGTTTACTTCACAACTATACTTAGTATGAACATTGATTCAATGGTATGAATAATATTGGATGTTTTACCACTTTTGCAAGAATTTGAACACATGCATACTCGTTTAGTAAAATATTGACCAATCAAATAATTATGATCTTCAGTCACAGTGTTCTGTCGACATTCAGTAGACACCGAATGAATCAAGTGTATGAAATCGATCAGATACTGTAATTAGTTTCTTCTAAGAAATATGTAAGTATTGAAAAAACATTGAAATATATATTTAAATAACGGTGCATCAAAATTCAGGAACCGGAACACAAATACCAAGATTTTAGCTAACGCGCAGTTACTAGTCGGCTGGTAGCGAAGTGAGTTTGCCACTGATCAGGGATGCGTCTGTTGTCACAGTTCTAACGGCAGAGAATAGCTGGAGTATGGCCATCCGAACGTGCTTCAATACTTTGTCGGGAATTATCGACTTTCTCTGATGTTCATGAAAAAGAATAAAAAATAAAACAGACCCATAAGCTGTCGCTGGAAGCTTTTATGTAATGTTTGAAAACCCCAGAAAAGTAGCACTGGGCACTGACATTCACTTGAACACTGAACAGTGATTTCGAGTGCTCATGTGACAGAACTTCGAGTATTCATTCGCACCGCCCGTACTATTTGACTTGTGAAAACAGTTTCAGCAACTGATCTGTGGTTTAAGTGCACGTCCGCAATGCAATAATTCTTGCAAGTCCTAGACCGCATACACATACGTCAATTGATCGAGTGGAGTTCGTGGTCGGCTCAGAGGATCAGATAAATTGTATTGTGTCTGAGATTTGTATTGAGATAAGTTTACAAGATGAGCAATATTACCACAGGTAAGTGAACACAACCACATTAATACTCTAGTGTTATGACCATCTTGCCACTTGGACCAGCAATATGCACGATATGAAAGGTGGGCGTAGGAAAACATGATGAATCTCCTTATTAAGCTTAGCTTTTTGCCGAGGTGCAGTGTATAAACAATTCAAATGCGTCATAATTAGCCTATCTAAGCCTAATCACATTTTGTTTTTCCCATTAACAATTGTCAAGAGGAAAACTGAAGCCTGGCCTTAGCTGTTGGCCCGATGTAGGCTAATGGCTAGGCCTAGAGCTGTAAGCTTGGGTCGAAGCCTAAACGTAACCTAGGCCTAGGTTTGTCCTAGGCTGCATATTTGTAAAAATGCAATGTCCTAGGCCTAAGACTGGTCTGTCAGGAAGCTCTGTTGCTTAGGCATCAGGCTCGCAGAATTTACGGTAGGCCTATTAGGACCTTAATTTGGTAATTTCACTCAATCTGTAATCCATGGAAAAATCTTGAATTACTTGAAAAAGTCCTAGTAATTAGGCCCTAACCCCTAAATAAAATTGAAATATATATTTGTTGGGGTTCTTGACATCTTTCAATAGACCTACATTGGACTCAAACCAGCAAGTCCGTTCATAGCAGTAGGCCTAGCTGATTGTGCTTGGGAGTCGTAGATATTGCTCGTATACCATATATTGCACTTTAAAAATAGACTAGATCTGGGCATTAAGTGATCTGGGCCAAGGATAGGCCTATATCTGGTAAACAGTCCACGATCGACTCCTTCCCAGTATCCAAAAACACACCAAGGCCTAAAATAACTTTTCCTCTTATCATCTCATTCATCATTCACCTATGCCAATAGATCTTGGTCATTATAACAGTGTGTCGTTAAACCCAATTAAATTGAATCTATCTGGTAAAAAATCGGCTGTAGGCGCTCGGCCTATCGTGGCACCCTTTGCGATGCAATTACAACACCTTGCAAAGCGTCTCATTATCTGTGATGCAACGTTACAATATGAGCTTCATTTGTGTTATTTCATTATTTTAAGTTATAAAAACATCTTGATATAGGCCTACTGGTATTAGGCCTAGTATCGCAAAGTAAATATTCTGATGTACGATGTTTGTCCTTTTTCTACGCAGAGGCACTGACATACATCACAAAATTATTTCTGAATAATATTTGATATAACCTCTAGCTAGTTGACAGAAAAAATAGAGAAAGAGAGATATTCTATCTCTTAATTGATTTCAAGTTTTCACGGATGATGATATATATCTAATAAAGGCTGACTGTCACACATTGTTTGGACGCAAGCTCGCCTGTGCATCCTCCGTCTCATTGTATCCTACAAAACGCCCCTTCCCAATCTCCTTGTCATTCATTTATTGGGTCGTGCTCAATCTCCATTCCCCATCACTTACACAAATTACAGACAAGTCCAAGCAAGCTGCTGAATGAGTTAATGTTTGGGTTTTACGGCGCGTCGACATTTAGGTCATTTTGTGCCGATCCAAGCAAGCTGAGCAGTGGTGTCTTTTAAGTGAGGTCTAAACTTTCAAGTTGAAGAGCAAGGGGGAATTGCCTTCAACTTACGGCTAATCGGGGACCACGAAAAAAGTTTTGTGTAGACCTCCTGTGTTTCGTTGGTATAAACCACTGTATAAATACGAATTATGTGAGCAAATAATTGGAGAGCCGTGCGGCCACTACTATTCCCACCCAAAATCACTCCAATCTTGCTATTGACGGGATTGCATGTACCGGTGTGTGTGGTCGGTCTGTCTCCAAGACATAGTAACATCTAGAACAGGCTAGACACAAAACGTAGCAGGGGCAGCATTGAGAGTGAAGTGAAGCCATGATAACTTGTCTGACCGGAGGGGAAATAATACGGAGAGAGGCAAGCAGACCAGTATAGCGTTATACACAGCGATCACCACAACACAGTTACTTGTTCTGTTACTTCTTTCAAGATGACAAAAAAGTTTGTTTCCCATTTTCAGCGAGAACGGTTTATAAGTTATGATCTTTTGAAAGTCAGCCGGTGTTAGGATTTTTGTACCTTTAAGGGTTAGCAGTGAATAATATCCTCAAGCTAGGGGCAAATCAACTGTCATGAAATTCAACTTTTCTAGACCCAAAATTTATTATTCTCAATAATGTGCATTTGAATTTGTTTTGTATGTTCTTGTATTTAAGTGTGCAACTTTGAAGGTCGAAGTTAATTCATCGGATTAGGATTTTTCTAGTTTTTAGGGCGCAATAACTCCAAAAGGGTTGAAAATATGACTACAATTAATTTGATTGAAGTAGGCTACTTCAAGTGGATTTGTATTACAAAAAAATGAACTCTCCATGCTCCATGCTTATGGCATAACAAGACTGACAACTCCCTGCACACCTCCATTCCCTTCTACGATTCCTTTAATTAGTACATCTTCCGACCACTGCAGCCATGATAAGCAGGCTGACTGATAATCAATCACAAACCCTCATGGTTGTCACACTTTCGAGCGATCGGAAGATGTATAGGCTGAAGGGTTAGTGGGAGTGGCAATAAAGTAGAGGGAAATCACTTTTATTCTAATATTGGGTAACATTGAAGTAAAACTAATTGTCCTGAAAACGAACTGAACTAAAAACCAACTACTTCTTGTACAACCTGTACAGAAGTTAAAGTGGGGAGGGTTTGACTCATCCACTTCAGAAACCTCATTCGACACAAAACTTATACCCACCTAACCTTAACCATCACTAGCGCCCATAGAACATTTGATGGGTGGTAATAATTTGTGAAGGGGAGACGCCAAACCCCTCATTTTTACGTCAGTACAGGTTGCTCAAGAAATAGAAGTTTAGGTCAGAATTGGTTTTAGGTCAGTTAGTTTATACTACAGTTGGTTTTTAGTACAGTTGGTCTACTTCTTAGGTCAGTTAGTTTTTAGTACAGTTGACCATCCCCTTCAATAAGGCATCAGAATTACGGGACTGGGTTATTACAACTGGTTGGCTTCAGCACCTGACTTCTTGTATACTGTTATGGAAGTGATAATAATGTTAATTGATGAATAGTCATTATGTCAGTAATAGTGTTGGTACTAATAGTTACAGTATTATCCTGCAAGAACTCCACAATATATCATCAATGTCAATTATTGTATTTGAATTATAAGTGTAGTATCCGTAGGTGTTCTCATTTTCTGCTAAAAGTGTAGCTAGTGTAGCGACTTCCCTCGTCTCCGGACTTTTTGATAGCTAGTCGTGCTGTTAGGCCTCGCTCTTGGACTCCTCAATAGGCTGGGTCGGTGATGTCAAAGACAGAAAATTGAATGATGTAGAAAATACACGAAACGGCAAGGACGCCACGTAGTTCAACCAAAAAAATAATCTATTAATGGAAATTAATGGAAAAACCAACTGACCTGAACTTCTATTTATTTAACAACCTGAAAAATAAATAGTAAAAATAGAAAGTGAAGTAAAAGTAAAATTGAGGGGTATGGCTCCTCCCCTTCACAAATTGTTACCACCCATTAAATGTTCTTATAGGCTCTATTGATGGTCAAGGTTAGGTTGGTAAGGTTTGTGTCGAATGAAATTTCTGAAGGGTAGGGGTCAAACCTCCCGTTCTAACTTCTATACAGGTCGCTCAAGAAGTAGAAGTTTAGGTCAGTTGGTTTTTAGTACACTTTGTTTTCAGGACAGTTGGTACCTTCTAAAGAGTACCTATCTCCCACCTCTTAGCATGGCAAAATATAACCTTCGTTCATGTTGAGAATAAAGATCTATCTTCTCCTCTTCCTCTAAAACTTGTGAGTGTTTTTTTGAGAAGTCGGTATTCAGTGCTTGTAGCCGAGTGAATCAAGACCACTGCCACTGTAGGTTCTGTTGATTCGACTTTGGCTGCAACTCGAGGTTAAAGGAAACCTTACTAAGTGAACTGTTTGAATAAAATATGCTGGAGTAGAAGTTTTCTAAGGACTATACGTATTGCTTTGCCTTGAGTTTATACTTGAGATAGGTATAGGTCAGGCGCTAGTGCGCTGAACTGTCATTCTGGAGACCGGGGTTCAATTCCCGCCACCGTGGACCATTCGTATTCCTAGCATGGGGCTCCGTGATTTTCCTTTGTCACTGAGATGAATACTGGAATGGGATGGACATGAACGGTTCTTTCCTAATGTAGCGCCGAGCCGTTTTTCATGAGACTGTGAAACTTTTCTTGATGCCCGCCATAGTTGACCGTTCTGAAGAAGGTTTTTCGTTGTATCACTTTGTCGTTTAGGGATTACTGGATCTAGCTATGACTGTTTCCTTCTCACTGTCCACATTGCCCAAGTGAATAACCCTATTCTCATCTTCTCAATCATCGTTCACAGACACCAATAGATCTTAATCATCAGTGCAGTGCGTCATTAAACCCAATACAAATTAAATGTATCCAAAAACCTAATGAAATTACTTGCGCCGTATCTTCCAATCACCTCAATCATCATGGACCGACACCAGTAAGTCGTAGTCATTAAAGTTGGTCGGTGCATGTAAGTAAAATGTAAGTAAAATATAATAACGTTGACTTCTTGCCTGCTATTCTCGTGCAATTCTGATTTTTAAGAACCGAACCAATCCTTGAGAATTTCGGGATTAAGGAGTCCCCAGTCTCCATATGGCAAAAGTTTCCGCCAGGGTATTTCACAGATAAAAATGATCCTTTTTACAGTGCAAGGTATAATAATAGAAACATACATCACAAGATGGAGACATTATCTGTCGAAAATGCTAATGACACCCATATTATAGGACCTAATTACAAAGGTGGAAAGATCAGTTGTATAATAACAGTGACACCCGATATTTCTGCCATGGATTTTTACCTCACAACGTACTGTTACGTAGGGCTACAATTGTCACATAACATATTGTGACTGTTTATTATGGGTCCACACTATTTCAGAAGATACCTCTGTGAACGTTATGAAGCAGTATGAAGGTCACTGCGATCGTTTATGTGTTATGTTGACACTGAAGATGTGACGCTGTGGGTCCCTGTTGTCCAACCTGAGTCTTTTTTACTTCATGGAATAATCGGTTGGGGAAGATTAAATAAAACTAACATTAAACCTATGCTCATAATTCAGAAAATCCTCTTAAAAGTTATAATAAATAAACCTTTACAATTTTCAACTGGATCAACTTTCCAAATTTCGAATACCCTCGATTTGAAACAACTATATTTCAAGACGTTGTTCATTCATATTTCCAAAGACTTACACTTATATCAAGAGGAAACCCCACTTCGTTCGTCTCTTACTAGAACCGCATCTAACTATACCGCTCATGATTTGATCATACCTAGAAAGAAAAAAATAATTGGACAACAGCATGCGGATTATCTAGGTCCTTATTTCTTCAATAAAATACCTATTGACATTAGAACATCAAAAGTACAAATTTATTCAAAAAGGGCATCAGTGAGTGGCTACAGAGTATGGGTCGACTTTTTGTTCTTCCTTAAATTAACATATTCATCATCTATCATACGTATATATATATATTTTGCTTCAGAATCATAATTCAATCGTAATATGTTCACTCTGTTCAATTTCAATTGTCACTAAACCACATGCCTATAAGTATCTTCTGTTTCAACTGTTAATTAAACATAATTATGATATCTTATTTTGGTCATTCCTCACACAAGAATCTTTCTTATGCGGGCTTCTACATTACATTATTATTTCTCAATGAACATCCCTACTTCTTTTTCAAACAGAACCTTCAAATTTGTTTTTCTTCTTTATGTAGCTTTATTTATTTTACATTGTTATTATTCATCATGTTGTATGCTAAACTGTTTATATCTAGATGTGTAATATGGAATAAAATGAAATGAAAATGAAATAATGTAGGCCCCTACGTCCAAGTATAGGACTGAATTAAACGTGTTGCATTTCTCATGTTACCCATGTAGTCTGATCAAGATAAAGGAAATCATATGGTTTGTTTGTACGTGAACATTTAATTTTCGACGACAATTACACATATTTATTTCTGCGTTTTACCATAATACCGTACACAAGTACCCTCATCATTCATCAACTTCATTCCTGTAGGCCTACAAGATAGGCCTAGCCTTAACCACAGCGTAACATTTGTAAGTGTCAAAGTGACAATTAACGATTATAGTGGCGTTGTCAGAACATATTGTTCGTGAATCTGCTGCACACCATACAGAGAAGTGTCTTATAAAATACTGTGGACCTGTTATAAACATTCACATTAGTTTACATGTTATTTGCATGTTACGGTAGGCTTACGTGGTGAGGTAAAAATCGATGGCAAAAATATAGAGTGTTACTGTTGCATACAACTGATCTTTCCACCTTTGTTATTATAAAATTTGACTAATAAGCATTTTAGAAAAATTTCGTCTGCATCAGATGATGTATTTGTGAATTTGTATCTTGCACAGTTCAAGTTTTATGATCATTCATATCTTTGATATTACCCTGGCGTGAACTTTTTGCCCTATGGAGACTGGGGACGCTTCAAACCTGTGCCAAACTTTATTGAAAACCTGGAAGTAACTCGCTAAAACCAGATTAAATCGTATAGGAAATAAGGAGTGCGTCCCCTGCCATTACTACAACACCCATACCACTGTATGGGTGATTGTCACCACGGCGATCATTGCCCACCAACAGCTGGATTATAGAGGGTTTATGAATGATGATTCGAAATACCAATGCCTTACGCGAGAGCCCACACAAAATGTCCAGGAAACCGCTGATTACAGGCCAGTGGGTCGATCCCATAGGAACGGTAGCCTATACCAGGATTCAAGTCCAAACCTTTATACTCGAATTCCGGCAACTTGAAATATCGATTTATGGATTACATGGTCGCAATATGTTATTAATAGGAAGGAGTGTTGCAACGATTTCTTAGAGGTCAGCTGAGCCCCATCACAGCCAATCAATGAACACAAAAACAGATCAATCAACAGCTGACCTCTAAATCTGAAGACAGTACCACTAAATATTATATAACCATCCGAGAGGAGAATTCGGTATTTTTATCCTTGTTATCGTCCCCACTGCACTGGACGGTTCCCATATTTACGAGCTTCTTGTCAGGAAACACCAACTGTTGGAAAGTGAACCATGTACACCAGAGGAAAACTTGGCATTTCAGATGAAAAATTGCTCAAGTAGATATGAGGAAACAACGAGATGGAACAAAAAGAAAAACATGTATTCTAGCCCAGGTTTAAAATCAAAATGACGTTGTTAATCTAATATAACAAAACAAAAGTGAGAAAAAAAAATGAATTGGTCCAACCTCAAGTAACAGAAAGTGGGCCTACGTGAGCAAAATAACTAAGAACCGGCACATTCAGCACATTGGTTAACGCGCTCGCTTCACGCAATCCGGGAGGCGAGGGGAATTTCGAACCAAGTTCGATCCCCGCCGCCGACCATCTTTGAAGGTTCATTTTATGGTTTCCCTCTGTAGTCTAGGCTAATGCCAGGATGGTTGCCGGGATTCCCCTTTAATCAAAATATGAAAATATCGTTCTTTTCGGTGGACGAGATTTTCGGGTTAGGTTAGGTTAGTTTAACCTGACATAACCTGACCGAACCGAAAATATCATACAACGAAATGGACGATATTTTCATACATGATAGTATTTTTGGGGGGTTAGAGGGGAATAGTCCCCCACTATTTGAAAACAGCATAGTGACTCCACCCTGAATCGCCCTTCTACTCGGGTCTTGCAGTATCCAAAGGCAGTAACGTTTTCGGTTTACCGGAGCAAACCTCTATGAAGAATTGTATAAGGGCCGTATTGAGCCCGAGGCTCAGGCCCAGAAAATCGAAATTATACGTATAAATATATATATATTAAAAAATCGCATATTTTCATATAATATACATTCACGTTTTGAGAAGCCAACTAATGCATAGAGAGCAACACTACAACACAATAATTATAAATGTGCTTCTGAATGTTCTGAATGTGTGCCCAGTTCTTGTCATATTTCTGAAATGGTGTGCTATTCTGAATTAATTACTATATACTATAGTGAAGGGGAGAGGGAGGGGGAGCTGTAGAGAATCCCGGGCCTAGGGGGGCAATATGTCTCAATACGGCCTAGATTGTATTCCTTGATTTGATAGTATTTCAGTGTGTGGTTGGTGCGAGCGGTCAGCAGCTTGACATTTTCCTGTACACGTGATTTTTGATTCCGGAATTTCACAATTGATTTTTTCATTTGTTTTAACTTTTTTCATATATATTTTTGTTTGGTTCAATTAATTTTTTAAAAATTCACTCATTAAAGGAGTTGTGAACCCCTTGTGCATGATTAAGAATCAACTTACTATTTACAATTTAACCCTTGCCAACAGTCATACCGAAGAACGACTAGCGCCGTTTTTGATACATGGTTGGTGATCAATTTTCATGTTCTCTCATTCTTTGATCTAGGCCCACGTCTCTTTTCCGTAATTTCTTGCTCTACTATCAGCTTGAATATATATATCTATCTATCGGGCCAATTAAGTAACTATACCAGTATTGGCCTTAACGACAGAGGGAAACCACGAAAAAACCCTGTCAGGATGGTCATTGGCGGATATCGAACCCCGGTCTCCTGAATGGTAGTACAGTGCGTAGCTACTCAACCACTCGTCTTAGTTCTTAATTAGGAAAACGTAATACTATTCGAGGTAATGATAGTTATAAATGTATGTACTGATGAAAGTTTGTAATTGTAATGAGTTTCGTTTTCTCAGAACATTGATACTTGTTCAAACTATCGACCATATCCCTTTTGCCTTTCCCCCATTGAGGGTAAATATCCTGATCTATTTTATCCGTGCTGATTGTTTAACGACCCCACCAGTAGCTTCTTCAAATGAACGGTAAAAATTGTACTTATATTAACCAAGCTATAAGCTTGGGAATTTTCTCTATTATTTCCCGATTTTCTATGATGTATTAATTATCAAGTTCCTATTTCCAAATTTCCGACATGTTTAGCTTTTCGATAAAATATTTGCGTAGTGACAGAAAATCGTATTACCAAGGGGTATTACGTATTACCAACGTATTACCAGAGGTGACCTGCTTTTTTCGGTTTTGTAGTGTTTCTTGACCTACGTTTTCGACATCAATCAGAAGCGTATGTGTTCTAAACACGCAATGCTGGGGAAATTTATACACGTCAAAATTTTTGGCAGTGTTTTTTGTTGGTATGTAAGCCTATGTTTGGAAATTGGGTTCTGTAATTTTTCTTTGAATTAAAATTTGCCAAATTCCTCTCAGGTGAACATATAGCGATAAAAAAAGAAACTGTCTTGAATTGCAATATTTCCATAATCCCATGTGATGTGTTTTAAATAAAAATTATGATTTTTTTAAATACATTTTGAAAAATCGTTTAAATGATGAGCCGATTACACGCCCAGTTATTTGGCATTGTATGTGATGTTCACGCGAGGTGATCTGATTTCGATTGGTTCTGATTCCTTGGGTTGACGTGGCTGAAGTGAAAAGAACGGTGCTTGCTTTTTATTAGCCGTGAGATGCAGGTAGAGTTCAGTAACCAGTGTACTACCGCTACTATAGTGGCTCTAACGAGAAATACGCCAGTGTCCAGCCGTGACGGGCTACGTTTATCAGTGTGAGATGTGCTGACTTCCTAGTTGACACTAGCCAATCCTATCTGTCATAGTTTTTCTTGTTTCCTGCAGTCTGTATGTTTGCTCGGAGCAAACAAGTGTCGCTTTAATCGGAAGTGGCGTTGTCTAGTTGAGGGTGGAGCAAGGAATTTCGTACTACAGATCAAAGTGTACTCGAGCATATGACTGTTCGAATTCCGTTTTTCTGTTGAGATTGGCAGTGGCTAGAGAGAGTTGATCGCGTGTAGAGAGGAGACGTGGCTTATCCTCGTATCGCACTAGGTTAATGGGGTGCACCGTCAATTAGCCAACCTGTGGTAATCAAAGTTACGAGTGGAATAGGCCTAATTTGACCATTGCGATTAGACGTTGACTCAAGTCTACAATTGAATCTAAATGACGTGCGCGTTCGCCAGGAATTGTGTCGTTTTGTTACCATTATAGGCCTAAATATGTCGAATTATTTTTACCATCTTGCATGAAGACCTGATGATGGCTGAAGGTGCCGTCAAGAGTGTCAAGTCCGTGAAGAGTGTCAACAGTGCTGGTGTTGAGAGAGTATTTATCCCCGACTTGAACGATTGTGACATCGATGACGATCACCAGTCGCTTGAGTACGAGGAAGACTGTTATTATTCTTATTTAGCAGCTAATGGTACCCCTAGCTTTGATCATTGTTACCCTGACGATCCCGATCAGTTTTCGATTGACGACGCGAATGAGTTCAGCCGTGTGTTGGGTCTAGACGACGATAGCAGCTGCAGTAGTCTTGTTACTGACCATGACAACTGCAGTGTAGAGACAGAGTTCTATGCCCGAGATGGTAAAAAGACGAATGCCAAAGGTGTGCGAGTGATGTTCCAAGATATGTCGAAGCCTTATTTAGCGAAAATGAGTGACTCTGGAAATTATAGACGGTTTTTAGAATTGGTTAAAGGTACAGTACATATGTTTGGTTCTACCATAGATCATTCTCAACTCGTCTGTCATTCAATGGCCTGGATGCCTGTTCATAACTGACAGCTGGTAGTCAGTGGTTTGCATGGGTATTATGAGGAAATTTCCATCATCTAGATTTTCTGTTACAGGATTGGCATTTAACTGTGATTTTTGGTACATTTATTCAAACTATATGATCTTTATGGAGTTTTAGTTTGAATATTTGAGCTAGGTTGCTTAAAGAGAAAAATTCTCTGGTCTCTTTTAGACGTGTTATTGAATGAAGTACTGGTACTACAATAATTTTCCATCCATAATTTTTAACTCTGCTCTCAATCTACGTCTAAGATGAGCTTTATTAGTGGATGTTTGTGTATACATATTCTATTCAAGTTGTGTGGAAACTTTCTTTTCATCACTAATCCAGAGTGCTTAATCAGCTACTTCTTGAGAATTGTCTGTTTATCTTTTTTTTTATAAAACTCTTGAATGGAGAACGCATTATAAATCAGTTGTTTCAACATAATCCTTAGGAGAGGTTGTAAAGTCATTTGAAATATAATAAGGGTTGTAAGCTGGGCACTTCATCAAAACACACATGACATAAAAACAATACATTTTTCATAGTTTTTTGCAAATTTTCAAAACTGGCAAGAAATTCTGAATAATTTATAAGTATAAAAAAATTTTTTTTTTCTACATTTGTACGTCAAGATTTCATATGAATTAAAACATGATTTAAAGTAATACCGTAACAATACCTCTATGTTCAGCTATGTAATAATAAGTTATGTAGTTGATTTATATAGTTCTTCAAGAAAATGTACATTTTTCAACTCTGGTCCATATGTGGGCCGGCAATTCTTTGAGGCTGCATTCTGAAAATACTAGCTTCATTGAAAATGCAATAGCCCTAAGTATTACCAGCTGACACCATTAGATCTGCACTAGCATAACAGTTCGTCCTTAGACCCAATATATAAAAAAAGAGATAACCAGTATTCTAGCAGTTAGTGCTAGGCCTGATCAGTCCAATAGCAATATTTCATCTTCATTTTGACAATTTATGGTATTTTTTTAATAAGCAGCAGACATTTGCAGTTATTGTTGACTACATATGAATCTGGATAGATTTCAGTAGGTGACCAAATTCAATTAGCAATATCAATGAAGTCTTGAAAGGCATTGTGATACCAACACAAACTCAAAGCAACATCAAAATCATTTGAGCCCCCCCCCCCCTCCATTGGCTCAGTCAGTTACGACACTGTTTTAGAAACTGAAGTCAAATTGGTGGTGGGTCTGAGTCCTGTGTGAGGCATTGTAAACATCCATTACTGCTCCGAATTGACCTTGGGGTCATTTTCAATCAATAATCATTTGGCTTGCGTGCTGTGTGTCATTTGTACTTGGATAGCCAGCAGTTATACCTCGCAGTTGCAAAGCTGTACCCAGCTGCAAAGTGACGTTCTGTTCATAACATTTCTGATCATTTTACTGGCCTCAGGTCTTCTGCAATAATCTTTCATGTGCTAGTATTTAGCTTATACTTAGAGCATGACACTGAAGATGTTGATGTTTTTATAGTCTGCCTATTAAAATTCCTACAAATTTCTACAAATGAATTTCTAACAAACTAAGATTTAGATATAGATTACTCATTGTTTTTTCAAGTTTTATAAGAAGTGTATTTTTGTATTGCTCCTAGACTATGTCGAAGTATTTATTAATCCCCCTTGCCCTCCTAGGGTCAGTAGCTTGCAACTAGGTGATAATCGGAATATATCGTACATCAGTAATTATGTAATTAATATAGAAAGCGAAGCACTAGCTCAATGTTCGAGTTTTATCTCATGAGCCAGATTAAATGAATGTACAAATAAATAAATGATGGTTAGATGATGATTGTTTGCTCCACAACCTCACCAACAGCTAGGTTATACGGGGGTACAAATGATAAGGTCTTATTGAAACTATGAAATGTTGATAGGCTAGAGGACGTTTGACTAAAGCAGTGCTTCAGTTGACTTGAGCTACGAAGGGCAGCACATACTTGATATTATGATAGAAAATCTTCTGTAATTTCTTGAAGCAAAATTGGAATCCTTTTTGAGCGAACAAACTGAACCCGATCTGCTGTGTCTTGAAATTAAAGGCTCATTCACAATGTGACCCGACGCTGACATGAACGTGTAACACAAACGCCCGGCCTAACGTATGACGAAATAATGAAATCCAAACTGTATATTCACAAAACACACGTACGTCAACATAGAACACAAAAATAACAACCAATCAAAATTCAAGTTTATTGCCATTGTCACTGCACCCTCAACCATCAAACAAAATCTGTCGACCGGGCCAGGTATATCGGTGTACCCGCCACTTGTCCCTCATTGTTCCGAGATTGAAGGTTTCTATTGGCTAGTTGTATTGTTTTACAGTAAGTCAACATGAATGCTTGCAAGCTTTCATGTTTGCATTCATCTTAGTCTAATGGTTAGTGGTGGTTGTGAACAGACCAAAGGCATTCCATAACATACACATCCCTTGCGTTAGTGTTACACTTTAGTGTTAGCGTTTCATTATGAATCAGATTGTAATACCATCCCCTCAATGAATGGGACCTGGATGTGTCCTGACCATTACTGTCAGAAGACAGAAAGTTCGAGATTTTATTGTTTCAAAGGGGGAGGGCTTGTAAAACCCCGTTGAGTAGGGCAGTTGGTTTTCGAATTGCCACGCTATGGGACGCTGGTTACTTCCGTTTTTAATACACGTTTAGTGCAGGTTTAAGTTCAGACTAAGTTCATCTTGTGCAGGAATAATGCACCCCCTAGGGTTCGCTTTAGCTTTGAGTTGCCGTTATCAAACCCCATGCAAACAACTGGCTTGTCACCGGACTTTTAATGTACTTTCTATGATATTGTCATAAAATCTGAAAAATAAAATTAGATACTGATCAATAGCAAACCAAATGACAATGAAACCACTCGAGCATGTTTTGCAAGGGACCAGAGAAAAATAACTAATGGAGAAACTGTTCAACATGAGTGAGCATATTGAAGGGATCAATCAATAAAACTCACTAGGGGCCATGTACGAAGAGAAAATGTCTGAACAGATTCAAACCGATTATTCAGTTACGATTCACAGTTCATTAAAGGAGTTTTATTATGACTATTATTTCGGGGTGGTAAGATCGTCTTTGTGGTGCCCCGTCCGAACGATGCTATGTTTCGCCCTTGGCATTGATTAGGACACAATTGTTCTGTGCTTGTCACTTCCTCTTTAGTTCTTCTTCACTTACTCTTCTTTCTGGCCTGCTCCCCCTATATGCTTGAAACATTCACAAACGCTGACAACTATGGCAAAGTACTAGGACATGAACATAGATGCAAAGTGACCTCGCTGTTGACCCGCCTTCAAACCCTAAAAGCCGCCCCCGTGGCTCAGTCAACTATCACACTGGTAGAAACTGAATACAGGTCGAGCGTGGCTTCTGGTCCCGCATAAGGCATGGGTTTTTGTAAATGTCCTTTCCCCTATCATCCCTTCATCGTTTCATTACCCGCTCAATCTTACCCCCGTTTAACCTAGCTGTTGGTGGCTTGGTTAAGCAGCATTAAAATGAAAAGATAAGAAAATAAATTCAAACCCTAACAATCAATCACTGTCGTTCTGTGTCAAGTCTCTATGTTGGTAATAAACAAGTGTTGAATGGGGTAGCAAATATAAACTGTGGCTAATGGATAAATAAGTTGTTCTCTGCCTTACTGCTACTGCATCTGAGTAACGTGTGGTTTGTCTTCCAGCCGAAGATGTGCCCATGGACATGTCTCCGGATTCCGGCATCAACGAGCTAGCCGGCTTGACTCCGGAAGAACAGGAACAACAGAAACAGGAGTGGCAAGCAGAACTCATCAAGGTATGTAGTGTACCGTTTTACTAGCCAACCGCTTGCCAGAGCGCCGAGTCCAACACTAGAGGCCCATTTACAGTTAAATTTGACCGTAAACTTGGAAACGATCTCGAAAACATTACGTCATGTTGGCATATGACTTGTACTGAAATCTAGGGGTGGATTGAGAAATTGGTGTTGATTTTTTTGTTGATAGAATTTGCTAATGTATCAAAAACTAATTACAGCCACCTGTTATTTCCCCTCCATACATGAATGAGCCTCTGAATTGATTCATTCTCTTATAAACAGTGATGTCAGCAAATTTATTGTCTTACACATTGCAAGTACAACATGTATCAATTCAATGAAACCATTTGTTTCTGCTATAAATGTTATAGAAGGACATATAAACACATGTATTTGTGCTGTGTAACCTGAAAATAACCCAGCCTGGGAGGTTGGATAGTGACTTTGTAACCTGGCTGTCAAATGGTCAAACCCAATATAAATTTTGGAAAGACGAAACAATTTTGCAATGTGAGTTTACCACTAGGGATAGGTGTGGCTTAGTTATCAGTATGCTGCCTGGCTCTATACTTCGTGTGGGCATTCAGAAACACCCTTGTTGGTATTGTGAAAAGTCCGCATAATCAACAGCCCTTTGATTGGAAGTTACTTTTGTAGACGGGTCGATCACTATTCGTCGATTGTACAAGTATATTTTGTATTTATTTTAGTGTATATTTCAGTATTCTACTGCCCAGATACCCCCAAAGATATGGAAAGTAGCGCGTATAAATCGTGCCAATCAGAGCCGTTTCAACGAGCATTATTTTGTTATTCGTACATTTTTCATCTCCTCTTCCTGACCACATTTAACTCGTTACATGAGTTGAAAGTTGGTGAATAATTTCCCTGCCACCACTGTTTTCCAGTTGTCATGCCAAATACTCCTGTAAACAGTTGTAAAGCACCCTTCACTGAAAATCGGCGTATAACGCATAAAAGACTGGATTGTTGGAGGACAGACACATCCGACCGTTACGGCTAATGAGTAGAGCAAACATTCAATTGAGTCCTTTATAAATCGGTGCTTAACGTATAATGAACTAAAACTAAAATGTAAGAAGATAATCCTTTCCGTGTGTTTCTTTTGTCAACTGTCAATATATTTTCTTTTAAAATCCGGCTCGGCATGCTAGCCGCTAGTCCGCCCATCTCAGTGTATTTCATTTACTTCACGGTTATTGTTCCATATTAGTTGGTGTCTTGACTATTTTATATCTTGTGCTTGATCAGTTAAAAGACAATAAATCATTGTCATTATCATTATCCTAGAGTTAACTTGGTATTAAAATAAGTTTTTCATGAAATGGCTATCCAATATGTAAGCGTTTATAAACTTGAAAGTAAGGTTCAAGATTTTACCAGTTAAGTTTTACCAGGATGTGGTGAAAACCCGTGGCTAAGCTTGTGCTTGGACACAAGTTTCTGTAGTTGGTAGGACTGTGTTACAGACTTTCAGCTCATGTTGCTTGATGTTTTCGTGTAGAATGAAAGGAAAAACTACCAACTGTACTAAAAATCAACTGTCCTAAAAACCAACTGTACTGAAAAATAACTGACCTATACTTCTACTTTTGACAAACCTATGCAGAATTTAATGTGAAAGGTTTGACTTCTCACCTTCTCTCAACCATCCATCTTAACCATCATGAAGTAGACGTTTCAGACAGTTGGTGCTTATTCTGGAGCTTGGTCAGCTTTTAGTTCAACAGTTAACCGCTTTTAATACAGTTGTTCACTTTTTAGTAGGCCTACAGTTTGTCAGTTGTTAGTACAGTTGGTTGATTTTTAGGACAGTTGTGTTTGACTATTTTAGTACAATTGACCCCACCCCCAAATGAAAGGATTTGGTCCACAAGAGAGTGTAGATTGAAGCACTCCGATACGAGCTGATTTGTAACCCTTGTTTCAGCTGGAGGATGAGATCCAGACTCTTCGCCACGTCTTAGCCAGCAAGATGAGACAGTCTTACGAACTGAAGAAGAAGCTGGGCATCAGCGTTTGGAAGGAGGTACAAGATGACATCTCGCAGGGTTTCAGGAACGTGAAGGAATCCAATGTGTAAGACCAACCACATCTAATGCTTACCACTGATGAAACTATAGGGAATAACCGCTTAATGTTGTTCAATCTATGGTTGCCATTCGATCAAGAATTTGTAAACGATACCGAGTATGCCATATTGAAAATCGATTGTATAATTAGAAGTTCCATTCGTTATCGAATCAAAATGATGATATTGAATATTGTTTAAAGTTATCGCCCATTTTTTAGGCATAAATCATGTCTTTTTAGCCTTGCGTGGTTATACTGTGCCACCCAGTAAGGATTTACCTTTGTCTCGATACGTAGATACGTCAAACATGAACAAACGAGTGACGACCTGACCTTGGTCTAGAACACGCATAGAATGGCAACAATGATGATTTGTTAAGGGCTGTCAACAGTCAGTTGTTCATCCATTTGATATTGAATTCATTATCAATATCAAAATAATCAAAGTCAAAAGATTAATTTCAACATCGAACCATAATGATGATATCGAAAATCGAACAAAAATTTCGAAATGGTAAGGCAACTCTAGTTGAATGGAATATATTGATGCGCCACTGGGCCGAACCTAGCGGCAACTCATGAAATTGAAACTTCCCTGGAGCCTCATACGTTGTGACCAAAGTTAGTGATCACTTGCTAAATAAAGACTCATGCTAAGGAGTAGCAATACTCGTGCTCTGGAATCTACATTATGTTCCACTCTTTGTGGTCTTCACACCAATAATAGCTATTGCCTTACTACACGAGTCGTATATCACCATCAAACTTGATTTACTCACATTTTATCATTTCTGTGTTTGCTTTTGTCTTATGTTTTTCAGTTGTTCAACGCTTGACTTTGTGTTTTATTCTTTTCATTCTATGTTTGGTTTATTTTGGTGGATTTGTGGCCTGGCAGTTATCTGAATGTAGAGGGCAAGTTAGAACAAATTGGCAAAGCTGTCGCAGATGCCCCAATGTGAGTAAACCTATCATCACCCCAGTACAGTGTCTATGACACTGGATATATAATACCAATTTATACTGTGTGTTTGGTACTTCTGTTCGATAACAATTGCTCAAGTTACTGAGATATATTTACTTCTTATTTTTGTTGATTTTTCTTTACTGTTGTAATTGTAAATGACCATATATCACACCTTGGGGTTGTCATTCGACCAAGAATTTGTAAGCAATGACACAGTATCTCATATGTAGAAAATGAGTTGGAATTGGGAGCTCGCATCACACCTTGGGATCGTCGTGCGACTAAGAATTTGTAAGCAATGCCAAAATATATAATGAAGAAAATTAGTTAAAATTGGGAGCTCGGATCACACCTGGGAGTTGTCATTCGACCAAAAATTTGTAAGCAATGCCAAAATGTGTCATGTAGAAAATGAGTTAGAATTGGGAGCTCAGATCAATAGCAAATATTGATTGAAATATTGTCACTTTCAGGACTTGGATCATGTTTTTTCGACATCTGTAACTATTTTGTGGTGTGCTTCGAGCACTGTTTCTATTGCATAATGTTTGTTGGATGTAATTCCGTGTAAATGCGTTGTTACAACTGTGCGTAGCCGTGTGTATGTGTGATACGTACTGTACACAAGCGCAATCAACTTCAAATTAAACTGGACATTTTTTCGTTCAACTAGGAATTTTTCCTAGTCCGTTCCAACCGAATGCTCTTAGCCGTTCCAAGTTTTTAACCTCACTCGGTGAGAGAGTTGCCCGTTTTTTGTCTGTTTTCATTGTTCAAGCGTAATTACGTACAAAAATCACCATTCTTCTGAATTTATGTAAGCCTGTCGAAGCATCAAGTTTTTCTTGAATAACGAGATAAGAGAAATATTTGAAAACCGCGGTCGTGAGATTCAATAAAAAGAAAATGGACGTTATGTAAAATGTGCAGTCGAGTTAGGGATATGCGGTTAATGTCGTTGAGAGAAGTGACCAGCTTTGTTTCATGAGAGAAATGGTTTGAGCACATGTACGCGCTCTAAAGCCATGCCGACGTTAGACCTTTTGAGTATTCAAATGAAACTTTTATTCCGATGTTGAATCCATTTTTGAAGTGGCCTCAATCTAATCATTCGAATGAATATACTGAATGATAACTAGTCATCATTTTGATATTGATGGAAAGGTCGATATCGAACGACAACCAGAAATGGAAACTTTCCATGTTTAATTATCTAAAATGTGAACAAATGAAGAGCTGAACTGAACTCCAGAATGTGAACTCATAGAGAAAGTCAAGCTATATGACAATCACATGGCTTTTTTTCTGTTTGACATCAGAATTTTATTTCTCTGTCAACTGCCCGTATGTCACCCCCCTAAAGAGTCTCTAATTTTTCCGGTTGTACGTTTCGTAAGCCGTGCCATTTATTATTGTTGGTTCAGGCGATGTATTCTACGTTGTTTTGCTTTTTATCTTTCATTCAAGCTGGCACTGCAGGATGTTTTTATTTCTCCTGGGTGTTGCGTATTCGGAGCTATGGCCCACTTTCTGAATTAAATTCGTACGAGGTTTTTCTAAAATGTATCGAGATAATATAGGCATGTACACACATTTCAGTTTTACTTTACCTCTTTGTATATATGCGAAACCTTTGCTTATTCACGTTCGCGAAAGAGCCTCTCGGCACTGGGTGTTCCGTCAGGACAGAGGCAGATGGGACAGAAGACCTGGTCCTGAGCTCCGGCTCACTGTTGCTAGCGAGTGACACTTCGTTTCTTATGTGCATCACAACAACCAGAGACAGCTCGTTCAAACTCGCTGGCTCAATTGGAACATGTAAACGGACACCGAGTTTGAACGAGCTGTCTCAATCGGAACATGTTATTGGATACGAAGCCACTTAGTTTGCGTAAGCCATCTCCAGTTTTGATAAAACATCAGTGGATGTGGGGAGCAGCGTAGAGGTGCTCGCTAGAGCAACAGTGGGTGACAATTGGTACATCTCAGGACCAGCACTTCTGACTGAACACTCGGTGCTTTTGATGTTCACGAGGGTGCATGGTGTTAATTGATGTTATCACAATACTAATTTGTGTCGTCTAATATGCGGGCGTGTCTACCAGATATCAGAAGACCGAGTCGGTGATCAAGACCACGGCCGAGAAGACGACCTCGCTGTTCGGAGGTCTGGGCTCGAGCGTCACTATGAAACTGGGCCAGCTGAAGAACTCAGAATCGTTCCGCTCGCTGGAGGAGAAGGTTGGATCTGCCTACGAGAACGTTAAGGTACAATTGCCACAGTTATTTCAAGTTTATAGCAGTTTTTCATTTATAGCGTAGTCAGTTAATTTTTGTGGATTGCTTTAGCCCCCCCCCCCCCTCCCCACCACACTCCCACTCCCACACTAATGCACACACACACACACACACACACACACACACACGAAGACATATGGTGCATTAATAGGATGCTAGTACCATTGAGAATGGAGTCTCCCCATCGACCCCATATTGGTGCCTACGACTTCTATACTGTAATAGTCTGCTAATGTAATGAAAAGAAGTGGTAAACTCACAGATTTTTGGAATGCAATCAAAGTAGCAAAACATGAATTGAGAACGTGGAATACGATATGTTATTTGGACATTTGATATGATTATCGATTAGGAGAAAAAATATCCCTACATTACAATTAATTATCGATGTGATGTGAATGAAGATTGATGTGCGTTTTTACATAGTGTACATATTACATATGTGTACATGTTATTTCTCCTTGCCTGACTAGCTCGTGTTGGAGATAATGGGGGTTTTATTTCAATAAACACTTTGAAGTTATAATAAAACTAGGCAAACGCAGGATGTGCGTTGTACGATGAGCGAGATGTCTATATAAAGTATAATCTAAAACTCTACAAACCTTGATCATTTGAAATGAACTTCATCCGATGTCAATGAATCTAGAAAGCCGTGACTTCGACAATGCAACATTTTTCAACTAATATTTCTATCTTTTCGATGAATAAAATACATTTATCATATTATTTTCTCCAAAACGGCTGGTCCGAATATCAAACCAAATTTTTATTCATGTATATATATTATTCTTGTGTTCACATTTGTGGAAAATTTGAATCGTATTGGAGAGATTTTTTTTTCAATTTTTCTCCGCCCAGCCAAATCTTATGGGGTTTTTAGAAACTTCTAAATGATGTTTCTCAAAAATGGTCCAACCGATTGGACCTCAAAACTATACAGTTCTAAGTTGGATAAGTTTGCATATAAAAAAAAAAGTTTCATGTCGATCGGTCAAACCCTGCGACCTGTGCAGTGTTTACAAACAAACAAAAAAAAAAAAACGCACAGACAAAGTTCCGTAAGAGTTGAGTGAAAATCTTCGCTACGCTCATCTAACAAACCTTTTTTTTAACAGAAAACATTACATGATCTCTTACTTAGGTCTTTCCTCTATCTCTCCCAAACTAAACTGACTTGGTCCTACTGGTTCTTTTCTCCTGCCCTCACATTTCTTCACTCTTGAGTCATCCCTCTAGATGCACCAGAAGAGGGGGGAAGGCATGACTCACAGTGCATGAATAAAAGAGGAGGTTTAAAGAGTAGCAACTCCGTTATTATATATCTACAGTAAACCCTCGTTAATCCGAAATCGAAGGGACCTAAAAAAAGTGATTTTGGTTTATAAAAATTCGGATTAATCAAAAAGTAATTTTTCCCGCTCAGAATATAGTTAATTTCGTATTGCGCGCTAGAGGAAGCTCTGTCACCGGCTGAGATTACGTGATAGATCCGTTGCTAAGGGCCTCGCTGATCGTGTGTACTCGGCTATCTCCGTGACGCGTGATCCTCATATGGCCCGTTTGTATTGGCGCTCGGCCGTCCCGAGTCGGACGAACGAGTGTTCCGAGCTCAGACTTCGTCAAGGTCGACTGCATTCGGTACACAAAGCATAGAACAGCTGAGCATGCTTCCACTCATTCTTACGCGCAAATAAAAAGGATGGAAATTGGGAAAACAGTGATAACTTCACGGAATTCACTCGGATTATTTCGAATTATCCAATCCGAAATCAGTGTTGAAGCTATTGAAGGGACGAAATATTAGTTCGAATTACGGTTTAACCGAAATTCGGATTAACCATATTAATTAACATTGAAATGCCTATACTTTCGGGCGGGGACCGCTGGCAAGTTCGAAATATGTCAAATTTCGGATTAACCGAGTTTGGATTAACGAGGGTTTACTGTATATACACAATCACACATTATTGGAAAGTAAGACTTGATTTAAAGATTATTTTTGTGATGGACGATATGAGAGATGGATGATAGATGATGATACATTGTAGGTGAAGCTAGTGATATGAGAAATAATGAGGTGGGTACAGGTTGGAGGAAAAACATAAGACAGAGCACAAAAACACACACAAAATGGACTGGACATGAGTGCTGAGAGATAGGTTTCACAAGAGTCAACAAACTCAAGGTGTGGAAAGGGTAGTGGGAAACTAGAGTTTGTTGACACCTACCTTGTGAAACCTACCTCCCAGCACTCATGTCCAGTCAATTTTGTGTGTGTTTTTGTGCTCTGTCTTATGTGTTTCCTCCAACCTGTACCCACCTCATTATTTATCATATCACTAGCTTCTCCTACAATGTATCATCATCTCTCATATTGTCTATCACAAAAATATATTCTTTATATACACAATTATGTATACATCTTGTATCACAGACGGTCGTCATTGTGTGGATTTTGACTGATTGTTTGTTTCCAGACTAAAGTTGTGACGTCTCGTTCCAACTCGACTCAGTCGTTTGAAGATGCCCTCCGAGAAGCTGACGGTCGGAAAGCCACCCCCGCCTCTACACCTACTATCCCCGAAGACAGGCCCATCTCATAAGGCAAACGCCACAGCTGACTACAGACTCCATCCATTCGGCCTTTTGACACCTTCATCACCACAACGGGCAATAAGGGACACTGTGATTTTCACTGCGGTGGAATCTTGACACATAACCAAGTGTTTGTTCATTGGAAATGTGTAGTAGCATGCAGAAATCAGTGAAATGTAGGTTCAAAAATACCTGTATGCGTATCTTCTGGAGCTTTTCATCGGATCTATGTTGTGTCATGGTTTCGCTGGAATTCTATTTATATTACCTTCATAACATTCAGTGCAACTACGGTGAGTTACGGTCGTTTGGCAACCTAAGCTATTATGGAGGCTGCCAGCCGACACGAATATAATCTCGACGGTTATTTAATACTATACAATTATTCTATTGTTATATCTACTGTTAATAATAATTGACGGTATTGAGCTTGCTATAAATATAACTTTTATTCTTGTAATATTGTGTGGGATTGGGGGTTGTGTCGTAACGAGCATAATTGATCACAGCATCTTGTATTTGATATCAATTCTTTTAGAAGTGAATATTATAGATGAAGTAGTTTACACAATAATATCTGAAACATTGCTTCTTATTGCTGACCCACAGTAGCCCACTTCAATTGTTGTGCAAACTGTGTTATTAAATACGTAGTAGATTAGACCCATTGTGGTTTCATCAAATTTAATCTCATTGCTGTAAGTTATTTGTAAGCTAGCCATCTAAATACTGGAATATCATTTTGGACAAATCTCATGACTGGCCTTGTTTCGATATTCAACTTGTTTTATTTGTGTTGCTGTACATGACTGTTCCTAATACTTGCAAATAAATACATGCTAGCATCCATTATCAACGTATTCAACAGTTAATTACTATGGTTGTTTTGGTTACTGTGAATGTACTAGAGTACTTATTAGTAAATCTCCTACTAACTGGACAAACTAACATCAGAGTAGTATGCAGCCCATGGGTGCCAATACAGTTTATATTTTTATTTTATTGTGATATATAAACACTTCTCTAGCAGATAATGCTAATTAAATTAATTTAACCAAAAAAAAACTCGAGTACTTTTTTAAAATTAATTTCAGTAATCCATGTTTTAACTGTATTACAGTAAACGTCATGAAAACGTTCAAAATGACTCGTTGATTCCTGCGTCAAGTGTTTGAACCCTATAAGAAGTAGGTGTATTATGAAGTATTTTGAAGTGAGACGACATACCGTATCTGTCCCAGTGGGTTGTTTGGCTGATTGTAGAATAATTTGTTATTCTATTCGTCATTCATGTTACGTACCTGCCATTTTTCATGTGAATGTAAAACGTCAGTTCATGTAATACTTTTTTTTTTTTTTTTAATAACATCGAAACTTGATACAAAATCATTGTTCCCCTATTAAGGCTAAGGATGAGAGTAGGATCGTTTGGACGGGGCACCACAAGGGCGATCTTACCACCCCATTTTATTATTATTTTAAATTAAAGCAATGAACTTTGACACCAGGTCTACGCTGTCTGTGACCACACATCTTCGCCGCAGATAAAAGTCTTCAGTTGTCGAAAGTCCGGAACACAATATAAAGTGTTTTTGCGATATATCCGGACACTACCAACATTGATATTAGGAATAATCCAACCACACGAATGTTGATATCTTTCACTTTGAACTAAGTCTCTTAGGCAATGTTCACTTTTTCCAATGACAGCAGGTGCAAAGTTCATCATTATACAAAGGATACAAAAAGGAGTGACAGCCCTCGATATAACTGGGCCTATCACTCTACTAATTGAAGGTCGTGGCCAATTAGTACTTCATCCAAGCATTCACTTCGAGGACTGTGGGAAACCACGAAAAACCACGTCAGGACGGATCAAGTGTTATGTTGGTCTTGAAAATACATTTTTCTTCCAACTTATATTCTTCTCGTCTGTTCTTGTTTTCTTCGTTTCTTGAGACATTGATAGTTGTGATGACATGGATGCAAGGAAAACCAAGTGGCAGTGGAAAGTCTCGATACCCCATAGCCTCTCGACATTGATGATATCCTGATGGCCGTGCACAAAAACAATCTGCCAAGGTTCCTGTATTCATTTGAGTGATTCTCAAACTTTTGGGACTCAAATATCTTGAAAATCCTAGAAATAATGAATGTGCTTACATAAATCTATTCTAAAATACAATATATTGAAACGTTGATATCGAAACCACTTCTCAGAGTCATAAAAACTCTGTGTGATCACTTTAAATGAAATTATCTGAATGTCAGCCTTCCTTCTGGCTAGCCCAGATGTCAAAATCTTGTATCGTAAGTATTTCACAAAATATCCAAAACTATTACTTCCCTTTACGTTCACTTGTAGTATGGTACTCGAAGATCATGTAGACATCACTGGAAGTAACATTGGCTCACATTAAATCCTTTAAAACATTATTTATATACGGACAGATATATCTCAAAAACTGTTGTTATCCATGGTTGCCATGGCTCCTCATGGCTGCCATGGGCTATAATATGTAATACTAGAATTTAATTGGCTTTTGGTGCCCAGGGCTAGCCTAGGTTGCCTAAAATATGCCATATCTGTTGATTGCATGGATGGATATTGGTATACACTACCGGTACCCTTGAATTCAAATCAAATTCACTCAAAATCACTTCAAATTGTGCAAGACAAATCCATGCAAGTAATCAGATTCAGTTCTTACGAAATCTGAATTCAGATCCTTTATTCGACAAAATCTCGTGTATGTCTTCACAATTCAGATTGTTTTTGTTTAGTAGCCGTTTTAAGTTGTCCAGTATGAAAATGATGCTTTGCATCATGATCATTTCATTAACAAACCTTAGCATAGCGCACAGCTTTTCGTCACATTGTACGGAACTCTCGGAGCGCAAAATTACATAATTATTCATACCAAAAAGAATCGAGAGCAAAGAAATTTCACTCTTCCCAACTTACCACTTCCGGATGCATCGTTCAAAGGGAAACTAAAGCAAATCTTCAGAACCAGTTCCCACTGCTCTTCACATTTAAGGTTATTGACGGCAAAAAGGTTATTGAAATGGCTTAGACGTTTGACTCGACTGAAGAGACCGATGAGTTGACGTTGATTAGAAGCTTGGAGAGGGAAAGTAGTTGGCAACTGCTCATCTTAAGGGTGGAGAGGAGAGTTACAGTTAGTAGGTAAAGGTTGTATGTAATCAGTTTGATTTTCACAGGTAACGAATAATTATATTGTTCTGCACCCGCATAAACAGATTTTTTGTAAAACAATTTTTTTTGTGAAACGACATACGTGTACATCACTTCGCCTTGTTCTCTTATGCATGTGATTGGTCCCTTCTAAGGGATGCAACATTTTAAATGCTCTGCAACAATGTACGTCTTTGGTATTTACTGTCAGCTCCCATCATGGCCCTCTCACAGTGCACCGCTGTCAGGATTGTTTACCGTGGCGGGAATCAAAGCCCTGTCTTTTGTTCGGCGTATGCTTACAGTAATGCTCACCTGCTATTCGTTTTGTCAACTTATTTATATTTAACATGTCATTCCTTGTATTGTCGATTACACTCTCAAAATGTTTTCAAAATTCGGTGCGATGTCATATCGAAGTGAGTCCATCTGCTTTGTTTCTTGTTGTTCTTGCTTGTTCTTTTGTCGGGTGTTCAGTCTGTGTCAAATCCTAGTGTACGTTTGGACCGTAGTGCTTTTAGCGCAGACGGCTGGTGCATCTCGATAAATACTAGTTCCTTGGCAAGTTGGCTGCGGTATTTCATGGATGACTTGCAGTGCCTTTTGCGGCAAATATCAGAACTGGAAAACAGTGGAAGTTGCGTTTTAAGTTCATTTTACTAAGAAGGAAAGCAGGCCTTTTGATATGGTTGAAGTTATTCAAACATTTGGCTTTTGTTATCTTGGGCCCAGTTTTACGAACTGTTAGTGGATTAACTTGTTTCATCACCTTAGGTTAAGCATGTGATTTTTGCACCTTGACTAAACAGTCAACTAAATTGAAAAAATATTATTGGGCAATGAAAGAATTATTATGAGAGTGACTGATAGCAGAGTTTCCATAAACAATCGATACAAAAGTTACTTCATGATGATTTTTATTGGGGAACTCGAGGAAAATGCATGAAACTCTTTCAAATACAAAATAGCATATTTTATCAGTACTTGATACAACATGCATACTGAATCGTAACCATTAATTTAATTATAGTAACTGTAATTATTGACTTACTATGGTACTGGTAACGTATAAGATTTAGCCAGTAATGATGGCTCCATTATTAATTTTAGTGAATGAAATCTTGCTCCGTTTATGTTTACTGGAAACTTGACGCTGTCTCCATATCAGGTGGACAACTAGCTCAGAATATCTACTTTCAAGTATGAATAATGTTTTCACTAAAATCAATTTTGGAGACAGCTCCCATTGTTTTCTTTTTATTACCATCTCATTGATTTTTAAATCAGAAGCTTGTGTGTGAGACATTTGACCTAGTTCAGCTGATCTATAATCTGCAAAGAGAAAAGCATAGCTCCCTCCAATCAATATCACTATAATATGGAATTGATGAAAAACATACCTGACTTAATAGTTTTACTATTTATTCAGGAAATATTTGGGCAGAGCTGTGGCATGGCAAGCAGTCAATCTAACTGTAACTATTGTTAGTTTGTTAGACCTCATATAAAGAACATTTACATTTACTGCTGTATGTTCCTTTGTCTACTATACCATATTACAGCTTCAACAATAAAGTATCTCCTTATCTATATTATGGAGACTGGAGGGCAAGCTACTGGCATGTGATAAGCAGACTAGAGGTGTGGTCAACTATCCTGACTTGGTTTGTGATTTGCCTCAGTAGTTATAAAGACAGGGATAATTCCTTCAGAGCATGCCATAACAACTGTCCCAAAAACCCAAGTATTCAATTTAGGGTTGCCGTTCGATGTGAAAATTGACAATGAAATTGAAACTTAATTATCAAACAACAATCAAAATATAACAGAAATGATGATAATTTTTAAAAAATGCAAGTTTGGAGGCCATGAATCTCAATCAAGTGAGACTGTTAGTCATTGACAAGCTGGTAGTTAGGGGCTGTCCAAAATAAATGACTCCACATTTCAGGGGGGGGGGGGTCAACAATATCTTATAGATAGACCCTAAAAGCAAATTTGAAAATTGATGAAATAAAAGTGGATTCTAGTATAACATGTTTAAATTACAAATCAATTTAATCATGTTCTGTGATGCTACCTCAACAGTTGCTGGAATTTGGTAAAATTATTGGATTACATTATTCAGTTTGCGATAAAAAGAAAGACTGCTCTAGTGTATTACTGTGAAACACAGCAAGAATTGAACATTAGGAAAACGCTGTATATTTCCTAAGCTTTGAAAGATGAAAAAAGCACCAGAAAATATTTTCATAAGGTAGTCAACATGGACCATCAGAATATTTTTCGGAGTTCTATTTTCACTCTATAACCAACGTTTCCGTCAGCTTTTTCTGAAATAAAATATATTCCGTTCCACGATATGTGCCCAAAAGACATTCGCTTATATGTTGCCTCAATGAAATATATCTATCGTTTGGTCAGCAGAGTTGAAAAGTAGGTTTAAAAATTATTTACATTATTTTCATAGAAGAAATATTGGTTAAACTTTATTGCACAAGTATATTCTAAAATAGAAATTCAGAAACACTACCATATTTTTCTTTCCAAAGTTACAGCAATCTATATCTAGCAGTGCTCTAGCAGCCCTATAGAGTGCTTACATTCACCCAAGGTGTAACGATTATACGTTACCACAGGTCCTTGTATACTCTCTTCTACCTTCACCGAGGCATGAGGAATAATGGAGAGCAGCAGACTGACAAACTGAATGTCCCGGTTGAGACGTATCTTTTATGACATGGCTAAAACATCCCGTCATTACTCTTATTTTAGTTGTCTATCAAATAATAGAAATGCAAAGGTTGCATGTTGAATGATGGAGAAATAACCTGAATTTTAATTTATTTATTTATGTATTGACATATACTGGTATGTATTATATAATTTAGCCCGGTTAGCCTAGGCCTATCATTTGTTTTGATATTATTATTGAGCACGTCAAAACGAACCGACTGACAAAGATTCGTTAGTTTGAAGTTATGAGGGGGTACTTTCGAATGTGCATATTTATTTGCATGGGACAGCTCACAAATGAGACACCATCTACATACCAAGATTTTAAGGCTATAATTAAGATTCAAGTATGAGTTCATCAGACTGTTGTTTAATTAATTATTCAGGTTATTGCTATTTGAATTTCATAAGTTACTTCAGAATTATACTTGAAGATTTATGATATTGGGACATTCTTATGTAGGCATA
Source organism: Brachyptera putata (assembly GCA_907164805.1). Lineage (NCBI taxonomy): Eukaryota > Metazoa > Arthropoda > Insecta > Plecoptera > Taeniopterygidae > Brachyptera > Brachyptera putata. Next base: position 19,728,711 of record OU015463.1, on the reverse strand, counting down.
TTGTTATTCAATATTTTGTATTCTAAGTATAAAGATGTATTCATTCATTCAACAACACTGAGTGATAATTCTGGCCATTAAAATAATTTCGTATTGAGTAAAATTGTGTTGCGTTAAATATCTGTTCTATTATAAAACAGTCACACTCTGGTTGCAAATTTATGGCAAATATCTTGTTTATTATACAGCTACAACTTGAATGAATTGTGCAGCTACTTCTTCACAGTTTATGACGTTGGTTCACAACTCACAATCAAGGTTATAAACCACCCCTTTATCCGAGAAAGTAAGACAAATGGGAAACATGTTAAGTAATCAAGGGGGCACAATAAAGGGGTACAGGATTTGAATCGACAACACAAGCAAGCTGTTGGTGGGGTCATTAAGCAAAAAAATCATCATTTAAAGGTAAGATCTAGATTTAGTCAGGGTTCTACAGGGGCCATCTTATCACTCAAATAAAAGGGGTTTTAAACATACCTTCACCTATTAGCACCACATATCTCATTTCCACGTTCTCATTCGTATCCTTGTATGTAATCTAGATGTTATAGGGATCTTTTTAATTACCTTTTAAAAAAGGAATTTTGGACCAACCTAGAATAGAACTGTGAACTGTAAATAGAATAGATGTGTGCATACTTTTATTTTAGAATATCAAGGGTGACCATTTTCCATTACGCAGTTAGTATTTAATAGATTTTTTTCAGAATAGAAAGTAGGAAAGATTTTGTTAGAAAAACCTTTTTTATATTAAACTTATGTAGGCCTTTCATTGGATGTCTTCATTGTAGCAATAGATTATATGTAAAAAGTTTGTAGACCTTCTAGAAACTCTTTGCATATAATTTTGCATGTCACGTGACCCTTTTTTGAATTATGAATTGGACTCGAATATTTTTTGTAATTTCGCAAATTGTGATCAACGCTAGATTATACCACAATACTTTTTTTACTTGTGATAATACCTCCAATATATCAAATATAAAGGGTTGAAAATACAAGATTTAGGTTTGTATAGTTTAAATGAAACTTGGTTTGAAATGAGTTAATACCAAGGATTACATATATACATCATATCATATATAATATTCATCTTGAATTTTCGGTAATATCTTCATAGAGATCCACGGGCACGGTGTTGTCCACGGTGTTATTCGAAATAAAACTTTCTGTCAGTAGACAGTCATTGGTCCCTCAAAAGCGCGGGACGATAACGTAGCCAATCGGCGCCGTACTTTGCTGTACCAGATTTGGCCACCGCTTGTTTGATCAACATTCGTAGATTGCGATTCACAATATTTAATAACCGTTGTGTTTGAAGGCAGTGAGCGAAGAAAATAATTTGTTGTTACACATGTAGTGAATAAACGTGACGTTCTTCAAGTCTATTTAACTTTAATCAGTTTATTTGCATGTTAAAATATTAAAAATGTGATTCCCTAAACTTCACGCTCGCGTTAAAACATTAATATTTCAGGTAATATTAAATGAATTATGTGTTATTCGGTAGATAGAAAAACGCTCTGGGATGTGTTACTTTGCGCCATTATTTTGTGATTTCAACATGGCCGCCTGTGGATGTTAGCTAAGGTTTTTGGCTCCTTAATTCACGTTCGTAAACGATTTTATATCATTATAGATGTACTTCACGTTTTCCTTCGTGTGTTCTTATATATTGTGGAAAATAATATGACCTACAGGACATCTCTACAGTAGGAGTTGCTGGACACAGCGTAAAAGGTAGAATGTGTACTTTGGCATTGCTGTGGTCTAAATAGGTCTTGGCCTAGCCTAGGCCTATATCTCGCCTAACCTAGACCCGTATCTCGCCTAAGCTAGACCCAGTGTTTTCCTTGCTTAGACATAAAGAATTGAAGCTAAGCCTAATGACACTAACTCCAAATGTCAGAGGAGTTGTGGGATCTAGGTTAGGCCTAGGCCCATGTTAAATGAATATTGCTCTGTAGGCCCTAGCATGTGTAGGCCTAGGCCTACCTGTAGTAGAATTCTCTATAATATTGTCGATCAGCAGAACCGAGTAATTTTCGTTGCCGAGTATATTTTCTATCAATATCCGGGCCTGTTTTGATTCAATTGGCGTGATTCAACTTTGTGATTCCAATCGACAAGACCCTGTTGTTAGCCATTGACTACGTATATCACACAGTCGGGAAATGGTTTAGTCAAACCGGTTCAGGCTGAAACGGTTCAACAAATGAGTATATCACAATTATTCAGAAACAATTTGGCAAAACCGCGGTCAAAACGTTTCAGCGTCAGCCATTTTTAATATTTCCATAAGTCGATATATTGGTATATATATTGGTAGTATATTGGTATATATTGGATATTGGTGACGTAAGTCGGTAAATAATCGACAACGAAGCTGGAATTCAACAAGGATCGATTTATCGGTCGCGTTCAAGGTTACCCTGAATCGGTTTGACGTGTATATCAATCGTACTGAGTTCTCCAATCACTTGCCAAACTGGATTGGAACTAAAGTGTTTTACACCAAAACCGACAGGTATATCACCATCTGTAAACCGTTTCAGCCTGAACCGGTTTGACTAAACCGTTTCCCGACTGTGTGATTACGTAGTCATTGATGAACTGAATGCGCAAAATATCCCAATGTTGGAGACCGAGTCCCTCTGGAACTTTTTCGACCAAAGTTTTTAGAAAATGACAGTAAAACGATGGGCACTTTTAAAATTTTGGGCATTTTGTTGTGAGCTTTACCTTTTGTGAATTGGTGTTTGTTTTTTGAGTCTTTGGTGTTTTCTGACTTGATTTCCAGATCTTGATTATACCTATTAGTAAAAGTTTGGGCACTGAGAATTGTTGATTTTAATGGGTTTTAAACTCACTTTAATATGATAGCTTCTGGAGGCTGGACCGACGTCTGTATTTTGACAGCCGTTTGTTGCCTACTGTATTGTTTCTACTTTTTGTTTTGAAATCAATAATATATAAATGCTGTTGGCTGTGGGTTATGGGTGCTTTAATTTGTTTTTCTACTGTAACCACACGTGGAAAGTGTTTTTGTGCACTTTCATGTTGTCGTACGCTTTGGCTGAGATGGCTTACATTGTGCGATGGTATTGGCATTGCCATATTTGAGTGAGTTTTCAACTTATAAATGATTTCAATAATTACCGTGCCCAGTCTTCTAAAATGAATATATTCAAGATCTATTGAAAAACACCAAATTCCTCCCCCAGAAAACAGAAATTAGTTGCGGTAAAGGTCAAATTTACCACAACATGTGACGAATATGGCATATTTTTTCTAAACTGAAATTGTTTAGCGACCGATATTGGAATTATTCTTGGTGTAACGAATCACACAGGGAGACAAACTCTCCCGAACAAATGTGGCCGGTGGCACCTAATCCGCTCGTTATGCTCAATTTTTTTTTTTATAGCAGTGCGGATCCATTATAAGTTGGAAGGTACGGTTTTTCACCCCAGCCATCTCACTTGAAATCTGACGCAACACTGAAGTTCAGGCGTCCCCAGTCTCTAAAGAGCAAAAGTTCCCGCCAGGGGATACCACAGATATGAATGGTCATAATAATTCCAACAGTGCAAGATACAAAATTCACAAATACATCACCAGATGTGGACAATATTTGTCGATAATGCTAATGACCCAAACTTGGCTCATTCCATAACAAATCAACCAAATTTGAATAAAAATTTGGTTCACCGTCCTTGATTCTGATGAAATTTGGCAGAACCGTCTGATGTCATAGCTTGGAATAATCATAAGAGTTTCCAAATTAATTTTTCTGTTCATTAGTTTCAAGATATGGGGTTGTCTAAATTTTACCTTCTGACACTCCGGTCATGCACTGCTACAAGTTAACCTTTTCAACTTCTCTCCGAACTAAGATACAGTGTCGTTGGAAAGCTAATAAAAACCTACCTGCAACTAGTTACAATTGAAACATGAAACATGTTTCACAATATCATAGGTAGCGAGTAGGCCTACATCTTAAGTAGGTCAAAGGTCAATTACTCATTTTTGGAATATTTGAAACTTGGTAAAATTCTTTTACATATATGTAAGTAAATGTACATAAAGGTTTGTGATAGCTGGCTAAACAGTTTTCAAGAGTTTAATGCTTTACGTCATACGCCTGCGATTTCACGTCCCGCGTAGACTGAAGCGGTAATTGCTATATCTCGAAAACCATTTGTGATATCACTATACACTAAACATTTAATAATTGTGTAAATGCTGTGCTTCATTATACAATACGGTATTTACATTCCAATGAAATTTAATATTCCTTCGATTACGAGTTGCTTATAGCTTTGACAATAATGATTATTTTACTGCTTTGAAAGTCCAGCAGCGTACCCTGGAAAAACCTGGTCCTAGAGGTAGGATATTGACTTTGTCACCTGGCTGTCAAGTGGTTAAACCATTGGCATATAAGTTATTCCAGTTTTTCTCTGACACTGCAAAGTCACTCAATTTCTATAAATAGGAAAATTCTGTGAGAAACAGAAAAACCATTGCATTCTTGAATAATTCGAATTTAAAAAGTGGTCGAGTTTTTATGACTAGTGCCGCCCATTCTTCCAAGCATGTGACTTGTTTTGTGTCCAAATGGTTGAGACATGTGACACACGTCTCACCTCGATCAGGTGTTTCTCTTGTACTGTTTTAGGCCGTAGTGACGTAGTTCAGTTTGTGTCCCACAAGGGTGAAGGTATACCAACTCTGCTTGATTATAATCATATGGTTGATTGTTCTGTTGTAGATTGTTGGTTATACACTATGGCGGATCCCTGTTCGGCGGAGGATCCGATGGCTGTCGAGGACCCGGTGGTGGCAGGAGATCTGGTGGACCCTCTACACCCAATTGTTGCACTAGACACAGCGGCAGAACATAATCCAGTGGCGGCTCCAGACCCAGTCGCTGCACTAGACACATCGGGGGAACAAAATCCAATGGCAGCTCTTGACCAAGTCATGGCACTAGACACAGAGGCAGAAAAAAATCCAGTGGCAACTCTAGACCCAGTTGCTGCACTAGACACAGTGGGGGAACAAAATCCAATTGTGGCTCTGGATCAAGTCACTGCACTAGACGTAGTGGCAGAACAAAACCCAGTGGCAGCTCTAGATCCAGTTGCTGCACAAGACACATTGGCGGAACAAAATCCAGTGGCAGCTGTAGACCCAGTTGTTGCACTAGACACAGTGGTGGAACAAAATCCAGTGGCGGCTCTAAACCCAGTTGCTGCATTAGACCCAGTGGTGGAACAAAATCCAGTGGCTACAAAAGACCTGATGAATGCACTAGACTCGGTGGCGGCAGACGAGAAGTCTCTTGAGCGATTACTGAATCTTCTTGTGTGCAGTGATTCTACATGTTCTATCAATATAGATGACCTTCATGACTCAAACATGTGAGTAAGCTGGCAACATATTTTAAATTCAAGGGTAAAACACTAGGGCCTAGTTCATTGTAGTGTACCATTTGGCTGAATTGAAGTACAGTAAACCCGCGTTAATCCAAACTCGGTTAATCCGAAATTTGACGTATTTCGAACTTGAAATCGGCCCCAGCTGAAGGTATAGGCATTTCAATGTTGATTAGTATGGTTAATCCGAATTTTGGTTAAACCGTAATTCGAACTAATATTTCGTTCCTTCAATTGCTTCAACACTGATTTCGGATTGGATAATTCGAAATAATCCGAGTGAATTCCGTGAAGTTATCACTGTTTTCCCGATTTCCATCCTTTTTATTTGATGCGTAAGAATGAGTGGAAGCATGCTCAGCTGTTCCATGCTTTGTGTACCGAATGCAGTCGACCTTGACGAAGTCTGAGCTCGAAACACTCGTTCGTCCGACTCGGGACGGCCGAGCGCCAATAGAAACGGGCCATATGAGGATCGCGCGTCACGGAGATAGCCGAGTACACACGATCAGCGAGGCCCTTAGCAACGGATTTATCACGTAGTCTCAGCCGGTGACACAGCTTCCTCTAGCGCGCAATACGAAATTAACTATATTCTGAGCGGGAAAAATTATTTTTTGATTAATCCGAATTTTTATAAACCGAAATCATTTTTTAGGTCCCTTCGATTTCGGATTAACGAGGGTTTACTGTAATCAGTTGACCACAGAGACATAACGTGTATGCTGGTGACTGCTAATACTGGGCTTGGTTATTCATGGTGGCCATATTGGTCACGTTTATGTGAACATTGTTGATCATGTCGTAGCATACATTTCAACGTTAGTATGGTACCTTGTGACTAAAGTTCTTGAAATTATTCAGAAGGCTGCCTCGAACACGTTGGGTTGTTCGGGTGTTTCTGTGCCTGGCCCCTTCGACTTGCTAAGGTCCTAACGTCCCCTCGCTCTCACCACTTGACCGCTAGTCGCCAATTCCTTGCTCTCCTCAAACCCTTGACTCGCGTCAACGATTACCATGGCTAAATGAACTTGGTTTAATAAGTGCGCTGCTTCTCTGCCTTGGGCTATGGCATGACCAGTGATATTTCTTGAAATTTATTGGCTTGAAATATTTCCTTTCCCCAGGAAATATGAAATATTGCAAAATGAAGTGCGTAATAAGCACACATACATACCTAAAGCCTGATTTACATGGTCCAAGTTTTCATCCAAGTCCGTGGATTCAAGGGTTGGTCATAGTACTTTGACAGCAACTAGGATGGAACATTGAACGCCTGTCTACACGGTCCAATCTATTGAAGGCCATACACTGCATATTAATCCCAATAGTTGAACATGCTGATCGAGTATCTAGATGACTTGTAACAGCTGACTGGCAATCAGATATGGCGGGAGACCGAGCGGTCGCCGTCAAGTGCACATGCGCGCCAGACTTGTGTGACGTCAAAGCCTCTGATTGGTTGGTTTCATCACAGGTTGAACGAAATATAGGAATTTTCTAAACAAAATGACTTGGATGAAAGGTTACATATTTATTTATTCATTACAGATTGTTCATAAAACAGGTGGTAATGGTTACTATACCTAATGAAATTACAGTCAAACATACTCAATATAATTATACTTCATTTTTTTCTTAGCTCTCTTCTTAAATCACCAATCTTCGTTATGTTCTTGATATCTTCTTCCAATTCATTCCATTCCCTCGTCGTTCTTTGTATAAATCCATATTTACCTACTTCTCTATCTACTTTTTCCACTTCCATTCTTACCCCTCCCCTTGTACTTCTTTGTAATCCCTTTCCAATTCTATTGCTTAATTCATCCCATCCTGTATATTCATTCTTGACTCTAACAAAATTGCACATTCTTTCTATTTGTCTTCGTTTCGCCAAATTTTCCCATCCCATTTCCTCAATCATTTTACTGGGTCTTTCTATAACTTTTTCAACCACATCCTTATCGTTCCTGATAATCTTCCAGCGCTTCTCTCTCCCCAATACCCTTCTTGCAGCAACCCTTTGGACGTTCTCCACAGCCTTTATTAGTCCAACTTCATGCGGATCCCAGACTGAACTAGCATACTCAAGCATTGGCCGAATCAGACTCATGTATGCCTTCTCTTTTATTTTCATCCCTGTCCCCTTCAACTGCCTCATGATAAAATTTAAGGATCGTATTCCCTTTTTTGAGATATTTCTAACATGTTCCCCCCACCCTAAGTTTTTATTTATGTAAAGTCCAAGATATTTATATGCTTCTACTTCCTCAAGTGTAGAATCTCCCATTTTATAAATCTTATTCACTTTTTTCTTGTTACTGCTGCTAGAGAAGTGCACCACTTTACATTTTCCAACATTAAGTCCCATTAAATTTATTTTAACCCATTCATTAATTCTGTCCAAATCTCCTTGTAACTGATTTTCCTCTCTCTCACTCCTAATGGTGCTATATACCACACAGTCATCAGCAAATAGACGAATTCTTGATTGAATTCCGATTTGAAGATCGTTTATAAATATATTGAATAGAAGGGGTCCAATTACACTTCCTTGTGGTACCCCAGAAGTAACTTTTACCATATCAGAAATTTCATCACCTACTTTTACTTTTTGTGATCTACCTTTTAAGAAGGACTCCACCCATCTTGTTATCCTCTCATGTTTTGTTATTTGTTTCAACTTTGAAATCAGAAGTTTATGAGGTACTTTGTCAAAAGCTTTTTCAAAATCCAAAAAGACGGCAGATATTTTACCCCCCTTGTCCAAAGTATCAGACAGTTCCTGCGTGAATCCTTGCAGTTGGGTTACACATGAGTAACCCTTACGAGAACCATGTTGTCCATCAAATATTCCACCATTATTATCAACAATTAATTTGATTTCTGTATCAATTAACCTTTCCATAATTTTGCATATTGAGGAGGTGAGGCTAACTGGTCTGTAATTACCCACATGAATTCCAGGGTTGAATAGAAGCTTTTTGCTTCAAGTTTTCCATTTAGACGATTCAAGAACTTGTAATCAACCCTTGAATCCAAGAACTTGAATGAAAACTTGGACCGTGTAAATCAGGCTTTATACAAAGAGATGGATTAAAACTAGGGAAATGCTACATGCTTTCCTAGTATTGAAGGATGAACTGAAAAAAATGGCACAAAAAACTATTTCCACAGGTGGTCAAAATAGAATATGCGACAATTTTCACCAAGCCTATTACTAACATACCGTATCCTTCTTCTTTTGAACAAAATTAGACAGTTTTATAGGGCTATCTAGTGGCCAAAAGTTGTGTAGTGTAGCACATTTTTTAAACATTAAGTTGTGTAGATATGTATAGGCTCAACAAAATGTCAAAATCTCAGTGATACTTATTACTCACACAATGCAGACTGTACATTTTTATAACAGAAACACCCTCACAATTAAACATCTGGACAATGGCAAAACCATTTCATTAACCCTTGACCATCTGCGTGACCATGCTACCTACCTTGAGTTAGGCCGAGGGACAGTGAGATGGGGTGAGGGGACAGGTCTGTGCTGCGTGTATGCCTCTCAACTGGCCAATATGTACTCACTTTCAGCATTTACATGTTATTCTATGTCAAAACACCAAATCAATAATAATTGCATTGTTTAATCTCCTATTAGTTATCCCAAAATCTGTTCCAACAACTTCCAAAAGCATTTATATCTTTTCTTGGCAGTATAATAGGCAGTAAAAATATATACCTGTATAAATAATGTGGGAAAATTAGTCCGCTGCAAAACTTCATGGCCAATCCCTGTACTTTCCGTGAATGAGGTCACTGGTGTTTTGCACATATTCATGCTAATTTTTGGTCTGTTGGGTGACTTTCCTTTTCTTGAGGGTGTGCATGCACGTGCCTATAAAAAAAGAGAAATTAATCTTCACTCATTTTTTCCGTGTTCAAAAACTAATGTGATTGAATGAAAAGTTCACATCTCGAAGATAATGTTATGCTCTTTTTTAAATAATATGTCATTCTATTTCAGTGAATTCACTCAGTTTTGAGATAATACGGTACCTCAATGAATGAAAAGAATGTGATGAAATTCATTGACGTATTATTTCAAAACTGATTGAAATCACAAGAATAAAAGGTCATATTAATTAAAAACCATAAAATTATCTTGGAGATATGAACTTTTCATTCAATTACATTGGTTTTTGAAAATAGAAAGAAATATTAAAGATAAATTTCTCGATTTGTGTAATCACCCGTGCATGCACCCCCCCTCCCCCCCATAAGTCTCTTCTGCAAGTATTTGGAACATAAGCATGGCTTGGCTTTACAAACAAATTTGTATTCTCTCCAACAGTGCATAATAATCACACCGACAAATATGAAAACAAAATTGATTAATAGAGAAAAACCTGCATAAGAGTAATCTTGTGCTATGGAGTACAAGCTTTTCATGGTATGTTTCCAAAGCTGCAAACACAAATAAATAAAATAATAAGTAATACAAATTATAAGTAATAAATAATAATAGACAATAATATACTAATTACGGTATACCATTTTACCGGGAATTTAAATTTAGATATGAATTAAGTACTCATACAAAACACGAAATATCAATAATAAGGAAATGTACAGAAAACTCATTTTGGAATCTGTAGCAAAATTTAATGTCTGCTTGTATTCCAGTACAGCCTACAACCGGAAATAAATGTGTTCTCCGTTTTTTGTAATGTGTTGCTTGTGTGGACTTGGCAGTCATCTTTATGTGTATCTTGATAGATTTAATTTAATAGATGTAAGGTTCATCTTGAAATTTATAACTCAATTAGGAATCAATTTCTGTTGTTTCTTCGAAGTGAAGTGGGACCAGGAAACATTGATTCTTTCGATTGTCAATTATTTAATGTTGATTATGGAAACTAGTTCATTCGTTAGCCAATAATGTGAATGATGATTATCATGATGATGTGACGTGAGTGATGATTACAGTGATTGATTATCGAACTTGAAATTGTAATGTTTGGCAACACTCATTAAAATCGCCAGCAGTTGAATAACATAGTTGGTAACATAGAGAAATAATGTGCAGAAAAGAGTGTGCCGTGCATTTCCCATTGTCATGCAGTGTTTTGAGACAATATCATTGTACGCTTATGTTGCTTTGTGTAGACCTAGCCCCTGATGTCAAGGAAGGCTTGAAGGATATTGAATTGAATGTTTTTGTTTGCAGGTACACCGGTCTGTCAATGACCAAGTCAACTGTGGACCCAACCCCTGGTATCGAACCGCCAGACATGGTGATATTCGTCAACGCTGACGGAACATTGTCGTTGGATGACGAAACTCTCGCCAATATAACATGTAAGTCGTCAAAGTAATATTGGTATTAATATTGGGTTATTAATATTGATTGATTTTGAACCAATGATATGCCAGCGTAACAAGTTATGCCAGTCGTATCCAAGTTGACGATGTGCCGTTGTGGTTTGAATTGTGCTGATATCTGTAGCTGTGATTATTTACTCTATTATTTTGTAATGGCTGGATTTTGTAATGACGTGTCGACCACAGGCACATAGCGGAGTTGATGGGGGGGGGGGGGGGGACTTCCCCTTATGTTTCTGACCCCCCACTCCATATTCCTCTACATCCTCACAATCACTTACGGTCGTCGGAATACACGTTAACTTGGGTTATATTTGGTTATGAAGTGGTTGAAGAATAATGAAATAGGGGTGTGCGAGTCTACCTAATTTTTGAACTCGTTGAATTAGTTTTAGAGTTTTTGAAGTCCTTTCAAGTCTTCAAATCTGCCGCCTATTCCAAAATTTGAATGCTCTCATTGGCTTCTAAGCCAAAAAGAAAAGAGCTTTAAAGAGAAACCCAACCCCAAAAATGTATCAAATTTTCTGTTATTTATTGATGTCATTGATTCATTGATGTTATTCATTGATCAATGTTGAAGTAGTATATTAAAAATTCAAAATAAAAAACAAATTTGAAAATTCCAAGAAAATTGTGGAAAAACTAGTTGTAAAAAATATTGAACCATTTTATATATAAGAAAACCAGTACCGGTACATAGTCAGCATGATGATGACAGTTAATAGCCTACGTTGGCTGAGTAAACCTTCCTGTAGTTGAACTAAATTTCACCAGCATACTTACAATTTGTTTTTATACAATAGCTTCTGTTACCTAGATTTAGGCCTACTACAAAAATGGTGTGACTTTCCCTGTATCCGACGCCATTAGATATGCGCTATCATAAGCTATCATCAAATTGTTACTTGACTTGGTCTAATTTACAAAATGAAAATATTGCTGTTTTTCTTGTAAAATTGTGATAATAATGGAATTATTGATTTTGAAGTTTGGAGTAATATAGGTAAAACTTATATCAACAGTCTATCATTCTTGTGTTGGTAAATAATGTTGGCCTACTATTACCTCTTTGTTTATTCCAATTTTTATTTTAGTAGACTCGGACTTGACTTGAGACTCATGAACCTTATTTAGACTCGACTCGAAATTAAAAGCATGGACTCGCATACCTCTATAATAATAGGGTTCGAAATTTTCCGCCTCTGGCAGCTGGTTCACTGCTGCAGATGTCGTAGGATCTATCCTCTGGATATATTTTACCTTTTAATTTGCAATTATTGTTTCTCCTCCCACTTACATCAAAGTTTCTACTAGCCCGTTCAAGCAAGTGTTTGCGAGCAGCCCGCCTTGACGTCAATAAAACTAGCTTACCTTTTGTCTCAGCCAGTTTAGCTTCATCAGGCAAATTATCAACTTTCAGTTTGGAGTACAACGATTGGACCAAACTGAAATGTCGTTCTTGTAGACGAGTGAACACACTTTTAGCAAGTACATGCATGAGACAATCTATTGGTGATAGATCAGTAGTTAGCGTCAGTTTGGGTGATGGTGTACATGTAGGCCTACTCGAATGTCGGTGATTTATTTGAAGAGATATTATTTTTACTATGGCCGGTATGGATTCTTGACCTACGTCTTCTTGGTATTTTGTAATCTCGATTTTAGAGTTGTCTCGCCATATCAGCTATTCGACTACCAAGCCTGGAAAGCCATGAATCCCAGTGTCATGGTGCTGAATGACTATAGGGGGAAAAACTTGAAACAATGAGTTGAATTTGGAGGGGAGGGGGGTGCTGATGGAGTGGTTGGATTTGTGGGAGGGAGGAAGCTGATGCAATGTAAAGTTAACGAGTTGAAAATGGGTGTAGGGAGGGGGAATTTAGTACTTGTGATGAATGGCTGAGTTACCTAAGATTGAGACCTGGGGCAAAGCAGGACTTGGTTATCCACTGGTGAGCAAGCTCCTAGCATCTTAGCTTTAAGGGTTGGCATGAGGATGGGAGGGAACGGATTGTGCAGGTTGCGAAGCAGGCATTGAAGTCTTGTCCGTGCGAGAGAGCACGGAGCGGAACTACTTTATCCATGTCGTCGGGGTCGATATTCGTCTGCCCTGTGACCATTCATATGGGTACGTAGGGCATTGGTGGTCAAGCCTATGTAATAAGCTGGGCAGAAGTTACAGTTCAGTTGGTAGATGACGTTCATCGTTCCGCAGGTGTTCCGTTTGGAGATCGGATAGGAGAGTCCGGTGGCGTGGCTGTTGAAGGTGGTGGAGGGTGGGTGGATATTGCAGGTTTTACATCTGGGTTTGTGACAGGGATAAGAACCATGGTCTTCTTGCAAGGGACTAGTTTTGGGGCCGGTGTGAACTAGGAGGGTACGGAGGTTGGGGACATTTGAAAGAGACTTTAGGTGAAACTGTGATTAGATTCTGGGTTTGAGTTACTGGGTTGGAAGCCATTTTTTAGGATGGTGTTGAGGCATTCGAGACCGGGTTGAAATTGAGTGACGAGTGGGATGCAGTCTGCTATGGGGGCAGGAGGCGTCCTTGAGTTAACAGGCTTGAAGACCTGGTTAATTTGTTGTTCCACAAGGAGCTGGGGGTATACCCTGGAGGTAAATGCCTTTGACAGTTTTTCACCTCTGTGTTCTATCAATGGGTGTCCACCACCATAAGTAGGCCTATCTACTTGTGAACCTTGGTAAGCTGCTGTTCTCTATTTCCTTGTACCCAATTCATATATTGAGCCTCAGGCTATGTACCTATACACACCAAGTCATTTGTATCTTTTATGTGTTTACATTTGGTAAAATTTTAAATTTTGTTTCAAAGAGTTTTTTCCAAATTCTCCCTCCTTGGTTGGCTTTCCTCAGAAGCGGCTCAATGGATTTGGAACAAAAAACAGTACAGTTCTAAATTGTATAGGTCTGCGTGATCACAATAAGTTCCGTGTCAATCAGTCAAACTGTGTGACCTGTGCAGTGCTTAGAAACAAAAAACAACGGACAAGCTCCCTAAGAGTAGGATGGTGGTCTTTGCTATCGCTTTTCTAAATATATATCTACGTAGTGCATTGGTTATAAATATAATGAATTCATTTTCATGCCTTGGACCAACAAATTAGGCCAAACAATTTTCAAAGGAAATTGCTTCATTTGAAATTGATTATGAAATTGAATTAAGTAACCCTTTCACAGTTGGTAAAATTTTAAATTTTCATTATAAAACCCACCAGGTTAGCCAATGATAGAGTATTCTATTTAAATTCATAACTCACCACACAATGCGGATAAATAATTAATACCAAAAGATTTGGTCAGACAAAAGTTCAAATTACCTATTTTTTATTATAATTATAATTATAACCTATATAATTTTTATTATCTTGTTTAATTAAAATGTTGTAATTTAAATGAATAATGAAAAAAAAAACAGCAATACTGTCAGTTGTTGAGGTTATGCTGTGTACATAACCCTCAATTTCACTCTCATTATCAGTTTCTCCAAAAATGTCATTGTTATTATCCTCATCACTGAACTCAAGATCATTTACCTCATCTAACACATCTTTTAGTTATCGGAACTAATTATTATATGTCTATTATTGTGACGAGAATTACACGCTGGTGTACAACTGGACGACGCCATTGTTATTGTTCAGAACCGTGGCAACAAACACAGCCTTGTTGAATCTCCTTACATTAGATTATTATTTGATGGATTTGAGAACGCACCCACTAAAATCATCGGTAATGAATTACTTACGACATCTACCAAAAAAAAATCAACTTCAACGCATTACTCGGTCGGTAAAAATGCCTAAATTTAGCTCATTTTGAGAACGTATCTCTTCCGTGCGTAACCTGTGGCAGGCGACATTGAAAAACGGCAGGCATACGTGCGAAACCGTGAAAGGGTTAAGCGTGATGGAACAGATTGAATTGTCCCCTCGAAGGATCCGTATACCTTGATGTGGTGCGGAAATTGCGTGACCCCATAATCTTCAGAACTGTCGCCGGGAGCAATTTATTTGTTCTCAGAAGGGTTACCCATGGCGATAAGGTCTGGAGTGAGGGTCCAGACCATTTCGTTTGGTCGAGGGGAAGCCTTGAGTATATGTAGGGAGTACTGAACCTTGTCTTTGTATTTTTATTGGTTTTCGTTTTCTTGTCACTTATCTCTTCATCTATCGTCTTTTTATTTATTTTCTGTTTGGATAATAATTGTGTATGGACCAAACTGAAACACCCTCTATGTGCATTGTTAGCAACAGATTTATGATACAGCTGAATTACAATTAGTTCCAACTTCAGCAGAATTCATTGCGGATAAGCACTACGAATATCAATCTTTAGTATATAGTGAGATTTGCTATAGGGATGAGTGACGTGAGGGCAGGATAGATGTGTGCTAAAATCCCGTCAAATATGCATGCATTCATGCAAGGGTGCCACCAACAATTTCACAAATTTATAATCCTATTCAAGAACCTGTAATATCCTTGAAAATTCTTAACATAAATAAATATGATGCTTTTGTGCGGGTAGATCAGTTCATTTACGAAGTGGACATGAGGGCCAAGGGACGTGAGGGCAGGGTAGATGTGCGCTAAAATCCTGTCAAATATGCTTGCAAATGGAATGAAAATGTTCCAAATATGCACGAAAGACAAAACAATAATTTCAAGAATGCAATTTAATTTTCATGTATCTCTTGGAATATAAGTTGTAGTGGTTCAAAAACTCATAGTTTCATTTGTGGACATGCGGTAGACCTGTACAAGTGCCATGCCAACATATTATACTGAGGTCAGCTTAAATTTGATCTCAATTATTTATATTAGTATTTTACGAAGTATAAAAATAGTCCAAAAAGACAACGATATGCTCTTAAACATCCAGGTATGCACTGATTTTTGAAACAATCAGACAAATGCAGTTAATGCATGTGTGTTTTCAAGAAAGAAAGTCCCAAATATGCATAATATGCAAATTTCATAATCCTGGACCCTTACTGCAACTTCAGCTTGAAATAATTTCCCAGGCCTAGATAGCTTCAATATATACTAGGACCTTGATTGGTTGATGTTTAATAGACACCTGCATACTGTGGCAACGTAAGATTATAGCAAAGTCACAGTCTCTTGGACTGCAATAACCTGTCATATTTCGTAGCTGGCCTCATAAGCAGTGCTTGGAAAAATGTTATCTTTTCAAAATGACTTGGATGTAGACGCGCCAAATATCCACTCATTCGTTGTGCCAACAACTGTGGGAATCCACAAGGATTGAACATGTTGCTATAGAATTTAGCTCCAACAGCCAAGACTGAATGTTAACGAATCAAAGTCTGTAGTCCTTTGGAGCTAGCTAGGCTTAGCACGTTATTTTAGGTCGCGGTAAGGGCCCTCCCCTATTCGCTATCTTTTGTGAGAGTGAGATAAGACCGTCTCACTGTGAAATGAGATGAAAGTCAGTATGTAACATGTTCGAAGAAGCTTGCTTCGAGCACAATGTTTTACGCCAAAGAGTGCGGCATCGAAGGAGACAAATAAACTCTAGGCCTACCAAGGAACCTCTCGATTTCGAGTTACAGCTTTTATCAAATTATATAGACTGCCTTGAAGAATCGTTCAGACTTATCGACTACATAAGAGATGATTTGCCGGTTCCAGTACAAAGTACTCTGCTATTTTTGTCCCATTTATTCATTAAAATGTATAGGTCTACCTAAGACTGTATACTTTTGGCTATCTGTCGAAAAGCATGTTTCTAACCTCTAATTTCACCACAGCCAGAGTTGTTCACAGCCTTGTAGAAATGATGTTGTTGTTCTGATTGGTTTATTGCATTCAATTTTACCAAATACCTGCTCTCCCTGGAAATAAAACGTTTCCGGTGACTTTTGTTAATCCTTTCCTTTTGTTAATTTCGCGAAAATTATGTTTTCCGCGATTTCCCGCGATCATATCTTGTTAGTCATGAATATTGCGAAAATGCACTTTTTTAAAAAAAAATTCGAGTTGAATAAAGACTGTCTTTCAATAAATAATTCAGAATAACTGTAGGCCTACATAATGAGATCTATTTACCATTAAATGCCATCCACATGAAAAAAAAGATGGAAGTCCATAGACCAAAATCAGTGAGAATACACCTAAAATTCACCCCAAAGGCTTGCCCCTGGCTATACATTTAAAAAATGCCCCTCATTTACCTTAACTCATAACAAAACTTCCAAAATTGAAATTTCAGAAATGTATACACCACTATGCATGAGGCATGAGTTCTTGTAAACGTGATTGCTCCTATCTAGTTTTGGTCCCTCCCAAGTGATGTAGCCGTTGCCGTCTAGCTTGTTAGTGGTGTGAGTGTGGTAGCCGGGTGTGATTGTGAGGCAGCCTGTTAACGTGAGTGTGTGTGTGTGTGTGTGTGTGTTAGCTGTCGCGCCACGACCAATGTCGGGCCCGAAGATGGTCCACCGCACCACGGCTGAGCCGCTGACGCACGAGGAGAGCATGAAGTACGTCGTCCCACCGACAGACGGGGTCGACGGTCAGGACATCGTCTACATGTTTGACATCAACCCGGAGGAGATGGAGCGCCTTGAGTCAGCCCTGCAGTCCGATCAGGTAATTCATTACGTTGGGTCGTCGTTTGGCATCGTTTTCTTCACAGGGTAATCTCTGTCTAGCGTTATTCGAGGGACCAGGTAAAGTGAACCTTGTGTGCAGGAAAAAGATCCGTCGAGGAAAATTTGACATTGGGGAAGTAAGATGGTTAAAAAAAGAATGACGTGAAAAATATCAGATAAGTGAGAGAACGATGGATCCCGGAGCGATGGATAGAGGTTTCACTGTAAAACATTTTGCCTGCTATATTCTTTCATTATGTTGATTTCACCATATAACTACATGTAAACATATAAACTAGAACTTCTTAATGAGACCATCTGAACAGGACATTATTCGAGGCGTTATTTGTTAATAATAAACATACACAGAGAGGAAGAGATTGCATGAACGATATCCGATCGCTCTTCCCCCACATTCTGTTGCCAACCCTTGATAGTTTTTAGTTTTCAAGAGTTTACAAAACCGTAACTATCGATTTTCATAGCGTTTACATCAATCAATTTTAATCGGTCATACTTTTTCTGATCTCTTGTTTCATTGTTACGCTCGACAATTTGCTTATAATATCTAAAGTCACATATTCTTATTTTTTCGCTTTTCGTTCGGACGCGTTTGGTTCGCATAGAAGTCTTTCTCTTATATAAGCTTCTTGTTACTACCGTATTATTTGTTATTAATTGAGTTATTCAAACTCATTTGTATGGTGTTCCTTTTTTTGTTTACATTATGCACACGAAAAAGAAATTATTTAGAAATTAAATGAACGATATCTGTGTCATGTCAGATTAGTCAAATTCTTGTTTACTTCGACCTTAGTTTCCTGTTTGTTGTTTTTGTGCACTGCGTAGGTCGGCAATAGAAGTTGGGACCAACATGAAATATTCTGATTGGTATTAATTAGCTTGTGCTTTTATAACGACATTTTCAGGAAACAAATGTGGACTGCAATACCCGCTAAAATTATGCAGATGAGATCACTATAACATTAGAGAATAAAAATGAACTATCTCTTTTATCTCTTCAAGCAACCAACTGTATTTAAGCTCATGAGTTGAATATTGTGTTTCACAGCGAAGTTCTATGTATGGCATGTACAAGATCAAGATTAATGAAACATTGAATTGTATTGGTCAGTCAGTCTCTAATGGTTTCAAATTTTGAAAACTTTTTTGAGAATTTCAAAACTTCAATTTCAATACTGTTATATTTCATGAGTACTTTCCTTGAATCACCCAATCACTGCTCTTCCTAGCCAAGTGTTTTGAAAATATAAGTCATGCCTTCTATAAACCTCGAATATTTGCACCCAAGATGCAGTGGAAATGAAGAAACTGGTCTAGCTGATTGTTTGATCCGTAGGTCTACTTGTGTGGTGCAATCGAACTTCTCACATGTTTGTTTGCCTAGATGTACCTACATTATATTTCTTGAATTATGAATCACTTTATTATATTGCATAGTTCAACCAATAATTCAACTATCTCTGTTGTGTGGTGTGCCTTATCAACAGCTGAGCAGATGCGAAATCATCGTCTATGTAAGAAATATAATATTCAATTGATTTTTTTGTCGAATGACCCTCGTACGCCTGACCGGATGAGGATGTGGACAGCCTGGGTTAATTAAACGGTGTTGTGTTCCAGGCAAAGCAGATCCTGGGCGAGAACGTGACTGCGATGCTAGACATCTTGGGGGTGGACGACGCCGCCCCTGGGTCCGTCACGCGGCTAGCCGAAATCGTGCACATGGAGCACAGCTATGCCAACGTCAGCGAGCCACTGCTGGACGGTACCAAGGTACGATCCCGTAATCGGACGTACGAAATACTTTCAATTTTAAATACAAAGTACTTCATAAATTATGTATTTGAATTATCGATACAAAGCTAGGCCTACATAAAATGTATTTCGAGAGTATTTTAATTTTTAAAAGTTCCTAAATAGTAAATAATTTCACAGGTTAATTTGCAATGGAAAATGTAGATATTTAATTCATATTGATATTGGCGCTATATTGATAGCTTGTATTGTAAATTTGCAAGGCCAAGTACAGTTATTTAATTTATTTTGTTATTGGCCTAATTAATATTATTTTTTTTTCATCACAAAGTTTTGGTAGCTTTGTCAACTATGTGTTTCTCTCATCCCAGTTACATAATTATATAAGATACATTAGGGATGGTGTTAGGAAATACATTATACAAAATAGAATCAAGAAAGTTGTGTATTAGAATTACAAAATACATTTGTAAGTTTTCCAATATGCTGCATTTAATATCTCAACAGGATTACGTCATATTGTAATTGGCTGACATCTTTAATTTTTTTTTTTTAAAGTTACTGAATATACCTAGATCTTTGCTACACTGGCCACCTGCCACCCCCAATACTACAATTGAAGACCAATTATTTGAAGTGGGTGAAGTTCGAACTGCGGAGCATAATTTTGAAAATGCATTGCAATAAAAAAAATCAAATTTGCTTCACAAAAATGAACTGCGTTTTTCTCTGGTTCTCGTATATATTGATCCATCAGGAAATCTGAAAGTAAGGGCCAACTATAATCTAGGGGATATTTTTACGTGACCATACGTTGTGTGTAAAGCTAGATTTCAATGAATAACGACAATATTATCTCCCTAATTTGAGAGAAAACTAGAAATCATCTCAATTTCAGAAATTATAATTAATTTTTCTGTCCTCCAGAGACTCTAGCGTCATGAAGTAAGTATTATCCGATTTTGTATTGGAACATGAACAGAAACAGGTAATACTTACGTCACGACTAAGAAAAAGAGGCGGGTCCTGAAGGACAAAAAAAGTCCTAAATTGATTATCATTACTGAAATTCAGATGGTGATTTCTAGTTTACTCTGAAATTGAGGAAATGAATCTCATCATTGTTCATTAAAATCTGGTTTCGGGGTTGGGATTTTTCAAAGCGCCGTCTTTGAGTGACTACAATGGTATTGTGCCTTGGATCTTATTTGTTCATATGGTATCAGGATGAGTTGGCAAACATCCAGCTTGGAATTGACCAATCTTCTTTGATCTGAACTTCATATTCATTGTGATTTGTTGACCACATAAACAAGTAGTCCCACTTTCTCAATCATTGTATTATTATGTAAAACTACACAAAATTTATTTGACACTGTTCCAGCTTCCAACAACGCATCTGCTAAAACACTCAGATAAAGCGAAGAATATCACCGAAGCCATGTTTAACGAAAAGTTCCAGCAAGAACTGCTTGATCACGATGATTACGCTCACTTGTCTGCCCCGGACGACAAAAAGTATTCCGACGCTCGATCTGAATCCGACTCGGATATGAAGATCGATTTCACGCCAAAGAAACTTGGAGCCTTGAGCCGCCCAAAACGATCTCGTCAAAAACCGCCGCCAAAAACACGTGTTCGGTACTCGTCTGGCAAGATGTCCGTCGGAGCCAAGTCTGCCAAAGCGGGCGGCGTAATCCCGTTCAAACGCCAGGAAAAGGCGTACGAGACTAGCTCTACGGACGAGAGTCCCAGCTCAGGCTTGTTCATGAAATCTGATTGTGCAAGCGCCTCATCTGAATCTAGTCCTCCTGTTAAAAAGATCTTGTTCAAGAAGGATGACAAGACCGAGAAAAAAGGAGCTCAGAAAAAGGAAATTCGTAAGAAAGAAGGTGTAAAGAAAGAAACTGAGAAGAAGCAAGCTAAGCCAGTTAAACAAAAAGGAAAACAGAAGAAAGTTGAGAAGGAAGAAGCTCCGCCAGTTGGAATGGAAAGGATTGAAAAGCCGTTGTCGAAAGCGGTGGCGGGCAAGAAGCTGTACCCGAAACGAGAGAACCGCAGACCACCTGGGCGACTGCAGGATCAGCCGGCACTCTTCTCCAGTCCCGATGTCATCCGTAGGATCAGTTCTGAGACTCCCAACACTAATAGCACCAAGCAAGACGACTCTGAAGGTAAGGCCAACATTCGGTCTGTCATCCATTGACTTCTTGAAGGCTGTGGACGCGCTGATAGGTCGTCGACGCATGTGTGCTTTCTAACACTTTCCAGTACGTTGTATTTAACATCTTGACAGCATTAGGTCTTATTGATATGGGACTTGTACTTACATCTAGGAGATAGATTGAGAAATTGATGTTCATTTTGTTTTACCAATAGAATAAGCTAATATATTGAAAAATGATATAATTTAGTCAGCTGTTCTTTCAGAAACCTCTTGTAGGCTTTGCCTCCTTTTGCCTCCTCCTCGAGTTGACGAGCCTGTGAATGCTCAATAACAGTAATATCGGCAAACTTATTGTTTTACACATCAAGTTAGTCAGAGGTAGGGTTTGAAGCCACGTTGACAGTGAAGTCATTTTACGCGTATGCGTATTAAGTACAGCATCAGATCAGTATGAGTAAACAATTTGTTTCTGCTATATATGTAATAAAATGCCATCCAAACACAAGTATCTATGCAACGGTGTAACCGGAAAATTACCTGGCCTGGGAGGTAGGGTAGTGACTTGCTAGCCTGCTTGTCAAGTGGTTTATACCGCTTTACCTTGCTTGATGCCCTGAGCATAGATAAATCATGTCAGCTAATAACCACTCTCAAGGTGCATAAATGCACGACTTTTACATGTAAGTACAGAACTGCCTTGTATACCCCTACGCAACCCTGACCACATCCTTGCCTTGGGACTCTCAGCTCTGCTTGCACGTCGAGTCTAACCCACGTGTGTTGTTTGTACGCAGGTACGCCCCACACATCTAGTGCGGGGCCACCTCTGGCCGCCTCGTCTTCGACGGCCCACACCCCGTCCATGTCGCCGATCACCATACCGTCGTCTGCCGACACCACACCCGCCACCGTCCCATTGTCGGCTGTGAACACTCCCGTAGTGGCACTGACCGTGGCTCCGTCGCCAGTGGTGCGCACGCTAGTGCACGCCCTAGTGCACGCGCCCGACGAGAGCGACACGGACGTGGACCAGGAGTTGGATCAGGAGGCGGACCCAGAGGCAGACTATGACAGTGAGCCTCCCATGGTGATTGCCGAGCCCGAGCCAGCCCTCAAGCCTGCCCCGGTGCCGGTGAAGGTCCCGAAGCTCGGCGCTGCGCCCGAGGTTCTACCGACCGGATCGAAACGAGTGCGCAAGAAGAAGACTCCATTTTCTGAGGTAACTATAGTATGTCATTTTCTGGGAATATTTGGGAAATTCTAATGGAAATTTTCAGGTTTGTTTTTTCCAATTCATCTCATAGGCCTATAATGGGACTGTCCATAAATGATGCACACAATTTGAGAGGGTCACCAAACATGTGACGGTGTGTGATGAGGGGAGGGCGTATACACTATGTGACATCCACATTTACACTTCGTATTATTCATTTCTTTCAATTTTTAGGAAAATTGGCTGGCACCACATAGGCCTGATTTATATGAAATAATAATTTCATTAATACAAAATTTGGTGGCTGTGAATAGTTTTCATCTTTCACCCTTTGCCTAAACTATGAGTTTTGAGAGTTCAGTACAGGCAAGTTCTATTGGATCTCTGATATGTATATTGCTGACCAGTAACTAATGCTCTAACGTGTTATTATTTTGTATCACCGATTTATTTACAGTGTTATTAAAAAATATGTGTAATTAGGCCTACCAATAATATCATATCACTGATTTCACAGTTTTTCCAGATTTGCATAAATAATTCCAAGGGGTAGGGGGTAAATATTGACTGGATTGTGACGTCATTAGCCCCCCAGTGGGCGCGCCCTAAAAAGTTACGCCAGTGGTCGCGTGGGGTATCCTGGTACCCCACACTAAAAACTGATGTAGTATCAACAAATTTCGAGATTTTTTTTTTCAAATCTCATTTTTACTCAGAAACATATATTTTACACTTACTTTTATCAACTTTGATTCAGAAAAAAATATTTATGAGGATTTACGCACACATTGCTGTTCAAGGACGATAATTCACGAACATTGCGCATCAATTGTTATTTATTTTTTCAGAAATTATACGCATTCACAAAAAAGTGAATTCACATCTATTTTCATCACATTTAATGTTGAAACAGTAAGAATAGAGAAAAAATATTCGGATAAACTTGGAATTAATACACTTTTAGGTAACTTTAAAAATTGCATATAATTTTTTGGCTAAATTTCCAGCAAAAAGATAAATTTGCACATATGTGAAATATTTTATGACTTAATCACATGTTTTTAATACTGATTCACATGTGGTGGTATGTTATAATTACTCGACACCGCAAAAAAAATTGTACATACTAATAAATGAAATATACGATTTTTGGTCAACATAACCTCAAATTTCGGCCTACGACCAATTGCAAGATATTTATTCAGCTTTAAATTTACAAAAACAACAAAATCATGACACTATTATAGTATTTCTATCAAATCGACATCATTTGCTTTAAATCTGAGCAAATAAACACGATAAAGTCCAAACTAGGCTTTCCTAGAAAAGTCGACAAATAATTACGCCAGAGGTTGCGTGGGGTATGTAGAGACCCAAAGTTTTTTCGCGGGAACGCCACGGCCCTCCCGATTTTTTTTCAGTCAAGTTAATTGCAAATATGACTACTAGATGAAGCAACTTGAAGGTACTGAGAAGGACGAAAATTAAACTTCATGCTATCTAGTTGAAAACTGAAAAAGTTGAAGTGTGGCGTACCTGTATACCCCACGCGACCACTGGCGGGTTAGGGGTGGGGGGGGTCATCATCTCTGTGCCCTTCTCGGACAAGGGGGAGGGGTGATATACCCTAAAATCTTCCGACATAATCTATGAACAGCCCTCATAAGAAGTGTTATTTCAAGTGTTTCTAGTGGGGTCTTTGAAAGTTAACAACACATGGAATAAGAACAAATTGAATGACGTAATATTAAAAACTGCAGTAGGCTAATAGGCCTACATTAACGTACGTTAGTCAGTAGCAGATAGTATTGCCTAAAACTTTTGTTGGAAATGACAAAACCATCAGAATTATTGAATGTTATTTTATTTTTCGAGTAAAATTAAATTATTCATACACTGGAATTTTTCCTTGAAATGTGTTGGATAAGCTTACAAGAGCGCCTAATTACAGGGTGTTTTTTGTTGTTGCTTGATCAACCACTTTATTTTGATTTATAAGATTTTTGATAGCATGTTTGAAATTGTGTCAGAACTCAGAATTGAATTGAAATTGAAGTGAATATCTGATTACTAATTAGGTTAGTCTACAGTTGTGGCATTTATGTGTTTTTCTACATTTATTGCAAGGACCGGATGTCATTTTTCAGTTTGATCAATACTAGAATCAGTACATTACGTGGTACAACACTGACATTTACATGTTTACCGGTCCTACCCGGTCTGTACAAACGGGTACTCGGTCTTCAAATCCCAGGACCGTTGTCATCACTAGTAGTGACTTTGTAACGTGGCTGTTAAGTGGGTAATGGTTGTCACTAGCGGATGTAAATACTGTAGTTGTAGGATTCTTCTGACAACGAACTGTGTATTTGCTGTTCAGATCGAGGTGGAGCCGAAGCCCAGCCAGCGCAGCAAGACGATGAAGGCCAAGGCAGAGAAGGCCAAGGGTGGTCAGGGGCAGGGCCGGCCCCGAAAGATAGAGAAGCCCGTGGATGAGGGCCAAGACAGCTCGTCTGACGAGAGCTGGAACTCGGAGGACGACCCCGACCGTCTGTGGTGCATCTGCAAGAAGCCGCACAATAACCGCTTCATGATCTGCTGCGACTCGTGCGAGGAGTGGTTCCACGGCCAATGTGTTGGTATCACCAAGGCCCAAGGTAACTACCCCTTACAGTTCGTTCTGACCTGTCTCGTTGTCCAGATGTTACGATCAGTGTGGTTAGGACAAGGAGTATCGAGCAAGCTTACCTGGTGGTTTCACTCTTCTGTCCATCTTGTTCTTTTTCATGAGTACTGTCCTTGATCCTACCGATCGCTGCATGCCCTGGTCTAACTAGGCGTCATGTCTTCTATAAAATGTTTGCATCTGAGATGCAGTGCATCTTGCCATCCAAGATGCAGTGGAAATGAAAAAATATGCTAGTCTTTTGTCTTTCTTCGTTGGTCAGTCAGCTAAGGCAGCGCTTTAGAAACTGTAGTCACCGTTGAGCGTGGGTTTGAGTCCTGCATAAGGCATGGGTTTTTGTAAACATCCTTTCTCTTATCATCACTCCATTGTTTTATTATCCCCTGCTGCGTACCCCCGTATAACTTGGCTGTTCTTGGGATCTTTAAGCACATGATAATCTGTAGTCTTTTGAAAGGATGCAATAAAAAATTCAATATAATACCTATTTGTTTGGGGCATGTGGACTTCTCACACAATTTCGATTAAATATATCAGCCATCCAGATTTAAGGTACTTGCAATAAAACTTGTGTCACTCATTATATTCACTTCATAATTTACTAATGCATAATTTAACCTCACTAGCTCCATTTTCCGTTATAAGAGACTTGCAAACAGCTGAACAAACGTGAATGTAATTTTGCTTGTATCTTTGAACAACGTCAGTACCCCATATCACTACTAGGCCTAGATGACTCAAAATCGGTAGGTTCGGAGATTTGTACGGTAAATTGATGCATTTTCACAACATTGGTGGAATGGGGAGACCCGGCAAACCAACGCAACCCTCATTACATCTTTGGTTAGGCATACCTCAATTGCTCCTCGGTGTACTGTGTGGGTTAGGTCGGGTACCAAAAATGAATAGTAGAACAATTTTTATGAAAAGGGTCTGGGCGCCATGTAGTTTAACAATAAGGAATGAATAATTGAAAATGAATTAGCCTGAGGATGAAAGTACGAATATCCTCAGACTTTGAACTGTTCTCTTACAAATCCCCATTCAGCAAATGAGAAAAAACAATCAAACTGTTGATATTCATTTGCGTTCAAACCAACTTGAACTCTGTCTTGAAATTAGGTACTCGGACACCCCTACAATTTTTCGTACTATAGAGCTCATCGTCTTGAAAACCGTGCATATTTGTACGAAATAGCTAAATGTTTATATGTAAATATAAATGTAAATGTAAATATAGTAGGCCTATAATGTTCAATGAATCGATAACCCATGAAAGATGAGGAAAATAAAAAATATATATCCTTGTGAAATATTTAGATTTGGTGGTCTATTACATTAGTGCTAAATTCGTACATCTCGACCTATACGTAGGCGGAATTGTTGGTGACTGCAGTTGACATGTTGTTTCTTTCCCAAGGCAAAGCGATGGAGGACGCTGGCAACGAGTGGAGGTGCCCCAAGTGCAAGCACCTGAAGGCCAAGCCGGATGAAGCCAAGGCCAAGCCGGACGAAGCCAAGGCCAAGCCGCCCATCGACAAGGAGCGGCCCAAGAAGGACGAGGACAAAGCTCCGGCCGCCAAGGAGAAGCCGGCTGCCAAGGAGAAGCCGGCTGCCAAGGCTGGGCTGAAGAGGTCTGCGTCGACAGACAAGCACCAGGCAACTGCCAAGAAGGCCAAGGGGACTGCGAAGAACAAGATGGCCCATGCACAAGAGGATGCTCACAGTGCTGAGTATGTACCTTGACTCATAGAGGCAAAAAATGGCATTTTATAACATCGATCAAATTAAAAAATTAGCAGTGTTATAAGTAACATCAAAACGTCTTTGGACAAACTTGAAGGTTCTGGCATGAAAATAGTGTTTGCATTAGAAGCTATTTTCAGCATATTCTTAGCATGATCAGTGAGCAAGTTCTGAGAAGACAGTGTACGTTAATATGTCCCACATTAGGCCTAAAACACTAGGTATTTAAAATACACAAACTAAAAGAGTAAATAATTTGTCACAGGCCAACGAATTTGTGTGAATGAATATTTTATTAAAACGAATTAGAATAAAGATTCAAGGTTTTCATTGGACTAGCATCTGATTTAAAAAAAACGAAGTGTAACTGACAAAATGTTTTTCATAAAATAGCAATTTTCTAGTATATTGCACATATTTCAGGTAAACATTGATGCATCGTTGTTAAAGGCATGTCGCTGTAGATATCGAAAGAGAACTTGGCATTGAATGTTTTTTTTCAACATCACACAATGTAATTGATGATAACAGAAAAAATTATTGCTTCAGATGACTTGATTATATCGCACTTATAGCTAATGCGAAAACATCGTGCCTCTATTCATAAGTCATACCCATAGGAATGTGCTAGTGCCCGCATGCTTGATCAAATCGATCGCAGACAGTTGGTCAGACACAGCGCAGTCTTGCTTCCCAAGTTCATCATAGCCTACGTGTACACTTGCGGTAACAAATTGAAAAAATTTCACGAAATTTTCATTTAAATAAAATCTACGCACATTTAGTGGTTCATTTTGTGGCAGACTATGTGTGGAGTGGGAATGCATGCTGTCTTCTAATTTAGTGCATATAATATCAGTATATTCTCTTCAGGTTGCATTTTAATGTAGCTTGAACGGCCACTTTAATATGTGACCGCAGTCGTGCATAATTATTTATATTCGGGGAATTGACCGCCTCAAAGTCTTGAAACATCTAAGAGGTGTCTTATAAACTGTTTAATTAATTAAGACTTACACGTGAGGCTCCCCGGTCCCCGTAGGGCGAAATGTTCCCGCCTGGGTGATTTCACAGATATAAATTATCATGAAACTTCAACAGTGCATTTTCACTGCATAACGTTACGTACAAATAACATGTAACCTATTGGAGTGAATGTTTATCATGGATCGACAGTATTCTAGAAGATACTTTTCTAAATGGTGTGAAGCAATTTCATTATAATATACTCAAACGTAAAGCTACTGCGATTGTTGATATGTTACGTTGACACTGAAAATGTTACGCTGTGGGTAGGTTCCCTTTAGTTGCAGAACAATGATTGTGTATCATGATTTTGATATCGATAATAATAACGTAGTCGATATGATACATGTGATATCCAATTGTTCTTAATGTTTTCCGTGTGGTTCCAGTTTGCAGGCGGCCATGACGTGTATTGTCTGCGGCAAGACGGCCCGTCCGAGCTCGATCTACTGCTCGGACCAGTGCATCCTGCTGCACGCGCAGGGCATGTCGGGCCCCAGCGAAGCCCCCCACTCGCCCGCGCCGCCCCCCCTCCGCAGCAAGATCGGGGACAAGCAGGGCCTGCGCGTCACTGTTGCTGACAAGGCAACTGGCAGGGTCTTAGCAGGTAAGCGGCTTGCTGGCTCGACGACTCACTGTCGTGGGGGGAGTAGTATGGCTCGTGGAGGCAGAAGTCATAATTTTAATGTAATTGTCCTATGTCGGGATCGTTGTAAAGACGTACCGATAATATTGGCTGAATAAGATACGACCAAAGTAGAAACATTGACTGTGAAAATGAACGGTATATATTAGGGTTGTGCAAACAGTTCGAAAACGAACTCGAACTATTTTTTCTAGTTCGAAATCGAACCGTATATGTTCGAAAACGAACTCTCTCGAACTTTCCCGCACTTTTTGAATATGGCGCGAGTGGCACTATTGGAGCACATCTACTGGCATTTGAAAGCTACTAGGTTCAAGGCTGTGGACTGTGGGATGTCCCGACTCCCGTGAATTGCCAATCCAGTCTGCTCTGAAGTGACTTGCATGTTTGTTTGTCTGCAATCTGCATTAAATGTGGAAATAGGAGGTCGTAGTGATGAGGCCCTAGGCCCAGGGCATTATGCGTCATTATGCGTCATTATGCGCAATAATGCGCAGTTCCAGTGTTTCTTGTTTAATCAAAGTACTAAGTGCCTTAATTCATTATATGACTAGGCCATTAGTAAACCCTCAAGAAATCAACTTGTATAGGATGCAGCATCATATTCCCAATATTCCAGAGCATAAACATGATTCATGAGACCTTGTCACCACAAAAGAAAGTTTCTGTCCCTTTTACCACCCACTAGCAGATGCCTGGTTCAAGCTATCTATCAACCACTCAAAAAGAGAATAAACAAACATTTCCCTTCTATTCATTTTTATCTAGCCTACAGTGTTGACTGAGTTGATTGATGATAAACAGATGTGTCAAAGTGTTTGGTTGTTATTCATTGTAACATGATACTAAGGAGTCAGAACTCCTGACTTCTAATGTTAGGAAAAAGGACGATTGGGGGTTCGCCCTATGCTTTAACATTGGACGACCAGGAGTGTTTCACGGGATGTTTTGCGATGTTTTACTATCTCAAAATGTGACGTTTTTTTCTCACTTTCCTTTAAAGACCGATGTGATTTTTTGATGACTCAGTTTTTGATGACTTGAAAATGGAAAAAAATGGGTCCTATATGTGTAAATACAGTAGGCCTATCTAACATTTAGTATTATCAATCACAATTTCATATTCCAGTTTGTCATTGGTGGATTCATTTTCGTAGTTACATTTTCGTAGGAAAGGTAGTTACAGATAGAAGAACGCTACTCAGCCCAGAACATGTCGAACATCTGACATTCCTACATGACCACATACAAACTGAGCTACGAAAAAAGTACAATGTACAAGGCTTTATTTACGATGATGCCATACCTAGGGAATGAAGAAAAGTCCTACAAATGCAAAATCGTCCTATTGATTAAATGATAATTCTAGACTATGGAAAGGGGGGAGCATTTTCACTTCATCATTTACTTGAATTGTATTTTGAATTTGACTAATTAGTATTTACCGGTACCTTAACTCATACTAGGCTAGTAGGCCACTAAATAATTAGGCCTATTCACAATTTTATTTCATATTTGAGCTTATAAACTGTTGAGAGTTCAATTCAGTTCATGCTTTCATTTTCTCACAAATAATTATAGCACTAGCCAATTCTTTTTTTCTTAAGGAATGATGTATATTAGGTTATATCGTTGTCGGAAAATCAATATTATATCATAGTTATATTATGTAATGGATAATAAAGAATAGTACACTAGAAACGTACATATAGTTTTGAGTTTTTATTTAGCCTTCACAATGATGTCAGACCGCCAATGTACTATTTTTCTACATCTTCAATTCCTGCTTTTACATTGCATTTCTAAAGTTCGAAAAAAGTTCGAAGTTCGCGAACTTTTCAGTCTCAAGTTCGAGTTCGAGTTCGACTTCAAAAAACCAGGTTCGCACAACCCTAGTATATATGTATCAATTTCATTTTTTAATGTTACCTGTTACTAGGGTTGCCAATCGGTATCGAATATTTTGATCGATTTTCAATATCAAGGTTTCGATCGGTATCGAAATTAATTAGATGAGCGTAGCGAAGATTTTCATTCCATATACCGAAAAATTTTGGGCTTGGTTTTTATTTTATTATTTTTTTTTTTAATTTTGTACGCGGCATACAGGTCAGGAAAAAGTTTCAATCAACTCGAAACTTTTTTACAAATTGGTGTCATACCAGAATAGGTTGGGATTGTTTTTCAGAAAAATCGGTCGGACGTTTTTCCGGAAAAAAATTGGAAAGTATGGAAATTCCCCATAAGAATAGGCCAGGGGAGAAATACTTGGATTTTTTTTTTTCAGAAGCTCTCAAATTTATACTGAATGTGGAAAGATCCATCTTAGGCCTACCTATTTTAAGCATTTTATGGAACAATCGGATGTGAAATAACGAAGAAAACGCATTTTTAATATACTTTTTTACACATCAATAAAAGCAATTAAGAAACTATTAAATGTGAGCAACAAGTGTCACCAATAAATTAAAACGTTCAAAATCTGTGATGGATGTGAAGAAGGCACTGGTATAATTGTTTGGAAACCAAGGTTTATATACCAACAGACAGCCGCGGTTCTTAAACCTTTGAAGTGATCTATGGCCTGTATATGTACATTGAGCTGACAAAATGTTCTTGATTCTACATTTCCATACTTCTAAGCTCATCTCACAACGCATATAAGGCGTTTTCCTAGTTTATTCAATATTTGATTATTTCAATATCAAAAGGAATTTGATATCGAATAAATAAGCAGCGGCCACTGTCAGTCGAGTGTAAGATTGGGCGTATTGCAGACTTGAAAGAACAAGCAGGAAGCCAAACAAACCAGCCTGCCAACAATTTGTATCTATGATATAATGTTTGTCTGTGTCTCAATAATATATATGTCATAATTAAATGCTGCATGAATCCCTCAAGGACCTCATGAACCCACGTACGCACTCGGCTCCCATTTCTCACTATTTACGCCTGTCGACTGCCGTATTCATTTTAGCAATAGGAACAATCAATGAAGGTAAAATACAAACTGGTCACTACTAAGTGGTCACCTGTCTAATGGCTAGCACCCTGAACCCTCATTCAGGAGACTGGGCTTCGATTCCCGCCAAGGTCGATCATCCTGGCCGACCCTGATGGGCCCTGTGGGGCCGATCCTGGTTTTCATGGTTTCCCTTGTTCAGGTTAATACTAGTATGGAATTGTTGAAATCAATATTATAAATGAATTCAAAAAAAATAATTAATCTTTCCGATTATAATACAATACCACCATTACAATACCACTACCGGTATTGTATTCCATCACTAGTATAGGGTACATGGGCTTTCAGCAGATGCAGCTCAGTTGCTAACGCGCTCGCTTCGTGTGATCTGGGAGGTAAGGGGCATATAGGTCCTCGTTCGATCCCCGTCACCGCCTACCTTTACAGTTTTTTCTTGTGGTTTCCCTCTTTAGTCTAGGGTAATGCTTGGATGGTACTTACAATATAGGCCACAACCACTTCCTTCCTACTATCCTTCCCATTACTGAAGAAACCTTTAACTCATCTCATTAATGATGCATCCGACGTCAATAGAACTTGATTATCATTACAGTGTGTCGTTTAACCCAATATAAATGAACAAATCTTTAGGATTTATAATCTAGTCAAGTCAGTTGATGTATTTCAGTCCAAACATTTCTCCATGGTTTTACCCGATTTTGTGTGAATGAGCATTGCTTTGATCTTGAGCACTGCTTTGATCTTGCAGTGTCCACAGTGATATTAATTGTGTGGTTTACTTGTTTCAGGTTATAAAGCTCCCACAGAAGGCGAGCTGAAACAGTTTCTGATCGATCATCCGACATTTGCACCAGTCAAAATCACACCAAAGAAACCACCCACGCCAACGCTTGGCACAAAATCCACCAGTACTTTCTACACAAAGCCAAAACTAGTGAAACTGAAATCACCTAAAAGCTCGCCTACGCCTTTCGTCATAACAGCAAAAGTGGCTGATGCTAAGAAAGCAGCTCCGACTGTTGCTAACGTCGAATCTTCTCCGCGAAACGTCCTGACTCCTCCCACGAAACCAATTTCGGCCAAAGTCACTCCTAAGCTTTCCAAAGCATCTCCGAAAGTTGGCAGCACTTTGAAAGTGAAAGCTAGTCCTAACG
This sequence comes from Brachyptera putata, assembly GCA_907164805.1. Lineage (NCBI taxonomy): Eukaryota > Metazoa > Arthropoda > Insecta > Plecoptera > Taeniopterygidae > Brachyptera > Brachyptera putata. The sequence goes on along the minus strand of OU015463.1, from coordinate 19,695,851 downwards.
TGCCTGGAAAAGTGAGTACGAAATCCAAGCCATCATTTAGTGCCAAGAGTCCGGCGAAGGAGAAACGCGTGGCGAGCAAGGCCGAAGAACCCAAGTCGTCGGGTGAGGCTGTGCCAGAAGTGACCGATGTGATTCGCTCGACTATTCGCGACACACTACAATCAGTGCTAGCTGTCCGCTTCTGGCAGTGCGACGATCTCAAGAGCTTGACCGACGACCAGGTCAAGAAGATGAGTCACGACATCGAGGAAGAGCTGTACTCACTCTTCAAAGACGCAGTCCTCAAGTACAAAGCCAAATACCGCAGTCTCATTTTCAATGTCAAAGATTTGAAGAACCTGACTCTGTTCCGTAAGATCGCAGAGAAGTCTGTGACTCCGTATCAGTTGGTGCGTTTGTCCCCCGAAGAGATGGCAAGCCAACAGCTGGCCGACTGGCGCGAGAAGGAAAGCAAGCATCAGCTGGAGATGATCAAGAAGAATGAACTGGACATGCTGTCGCTGTCCCGCACTTTCGTCATGAAGTCGCACAAAGGGGAGCTGGAGCTGGAGACGGAGAACGACAAAAAGACCTCCATCCCCGACATGGACATGAGCAGCTCGCCGGCACTGGTCCAGAGCCAGAGCTCGGTGACCTCGACGGTCTCCGATGGCAGCCTGGACAAGCCGTCGTCATCGAGCAGCGGTGGCCGGCACCAGAGGGGCAGGAGCTCTTCCCGCAGGAAGTCGAGTAAGTCGAGCCGAGACCGCAAGAGCTCGGGCAGCAGTCGTCACAAAACGCGGCGCCACGACCGCAGCAGAGAGAGCAGCACGCGCGCGGTCAAGACGGCCAAGAGCGAGGTGAAGGAGGAAGCGACCAGCGAGGTGAAGGTGGAAGTGACCAGTGAGGTGAAGGATGAAGTGACCGAACCGGAGGCCCTCACGCCACCGCCGAAGCCGATGGAGGAGCCCACGTCGACGGTCCCTGACACCGCCGCCGTCGTCGCTTCGCCTGCCCCGGACAACTCGTCGTGGACTGGGTTTCTTGCCATGCAAGACGTGGCCAAGTTCCACGCGGTTGCTCGAGTCATCTCGGGCAACACGAAGAACCTGTTCCAGGACTTCACCGCGACCGTTGACGTGGTCGGCAGGATTGAACCGGACGCTGTGTGGCTGTACATCTCCAAAATGAAGCGCTCTGGCACAAAGGAGATTGTCGTGATCCGTCTGGACCCGAGCAGCGACGAGGAACTGGCCCGTCATGGGATTCTCTACTCGTACCTGAACTCTCGCAACCGTCTAGGCGTGGTGGGTAACCTGCCCAAGGGGGTGAAGGACTTCTACGTGCTGCCTCTGGCTAGCCACAACCCCGTGCCGCAGGTGTTGCTTCCGCTGGACGGACCTGGCTTCCAGGTAAGCTGTGCTTTCGTTATGTGTCGGCTGTTCACGTGTCTGATGCCTTTATTTTCAAAGTCGACAGTGTTTTTTTTTCACTCATATATTTATATTTTTACAATTTATGCAGTGGGTAGGTGACAGTTCTTATGTACCAGTGCGAAAGCGAGTAAGCGTATGGACAAAAAAAAAAATTGAATTCAAAACAATTTTCAATTGATTTTTTTTGCAAACTTGTATGCTTCTGTAAGCCTTTGATAGTACAGCAAACCCTCTTCATTTCGAACTCGGTTCATTCGTAATTCGAAGCAAGCTCGGTTCCCGACCCCAAGTAGAGTCATTCAGCTGAGGCACTGCTTCAGAAACTGAAGTCATGTTGGGCGTGGGTTCGAGTCTCGCGTAAGGCATTGGTTTTTGTAAACGTTCTTTCACTCATCGCTCCATAATTTCATAATCACCTGCTCATTCGTACCCCCGTATAACAGCTATTGAGGGGTCGTTCAGGAAAAATAATCATCGTCACGATGCACAGAGAATTAATTTCTTCATAATGGAACTAAATCCACTTTTACAGTTCAAAAAGTCTTTTTTATACTCCCCTAAGCATCAAATTAACAAAGGTTTACTGTATCACCAAAACCATATATTCCATGTAACTAACGTTACGAAAACAGGTTTAGCACGGGTTGAGGTTGGTCCGGGTTCATGAAACGAGTCAGTTGTAGTTCCGTTCTTACGTGGTGCGTTTGTTTGCAGGACAATCGCCCTCACATGCTGCTCGGTGTGATCGTTAAGCCCAAGCGCAAGCGTGGTGTGGGCGTGGAGCCGGCATTCAGGACCAAGCGCACGCGCGCAGACAAGAGCGAGCGCAGCTATACGCCGCCGCCCCTCGAGCCCGGCAAGGAGGAGGGGGCGTACTCACCTGAGGGGGCATCGAGCGCAGACCTCTCGTCCGCCCCCGACTCAGACCTCCAGCGCCACATGGACGACCTCAACCGACAGATTGCCGAGCAGAAACTGGAGATACAGCACATGAGCAGTAACTTCCAGGGGGAGATTGCGGAGGTGAGCACACCACTGAGTGGCACCTCTTAGAGCCACAAAATTGAAACAACAAAATTTAAAATGTCATTTACGTTCTGTGCTGCGATAGCGCATAGTTAAGTTTTAGAGTATATAAAATCACTCGGCCAGCATCTTTCAAAAAGGTTCTTAAGTTCATCACTAGTAACAGACCTAGTAGTCATAAATGATGCATCATAGTATGAGGGTCTAATAATGCTGTAGTTTATTATTTTATTGATATTTTGAAGTTTTCAAGTTCCACTCGCAGATTTGTCGCGAATATCATGGGAGCAATATATGCCAATCAGTAATAATCTCCTCAAAATTGATTCAAATGCTCTTTTTTCAAAATGATGATTGTGGCTGTCATGACTTACAAATGATGTTGTTTTACATCAGTAGAAACCTCCATGCATTGTTCTTGCATCTATCGTTTTCTCGCTTCTTTCATTTATTCTGTTCCAGCCGTCTTGAAATACTTTGACATTGACTTGAACTACATGGCTCAGTAATGGCAAACAAAAAAAAGTTTGGCAATCTTCCAAAATGATTGGTTTCTGAAATATATAAGTATGACCAACTGTAGTTGTGTGAATGACGTGACCGCGACTGTTTCTAGGCACTGAAGGATTCGGGCAGCAGTTCGGTGGCGGACTGCGACGACGCCTACAGCCCGTCGGCGTCGTTCACACCCCCCCATCGCCCGTCGTACCCGGCCATCGACCCAGCATCCATCTCTGCCAGCATCTCGCTGCCATCCAACCTGCACGAGATCCTGGCCAACGTGAAGAAGCAGGCGGACGCCAAGACCGACCCAATCGAGGTGGGCTATGCGACGACGCGGCGCAGCGAGCGCAAGCCGGCCGCCACTTACACGCCCACAACCATCAAGCCCGCGCAGGCGACCGAGGTAATCAATTGCTTTGTCTGTTCAACATGTAGTAGTGTCGAGGCCGGGAGTCTGATCCTCGTGTCGACGAGTTGTAACAGATTTATTGGATAAGCGAAGAATCAATTTCACCATGCCGGTACTCTTATAAATGATCTTTATTTTTTTTGGTTCAAACAAAATGCAAAACAAACCAGGTCAAAGGAAAGCACAAATTGTGATGAAACTTGGCGTGCACATGTGTCATCATCCAAGTCGATAGTGTATAATTTTGAGGCGCAATCAGCTGAACCACTTTTGAGAGAAATGCTCAAAAATACTACAGTAAACCACGTTAATTGAATTCCAAGGAACCCCGAAAATCGAAATTTGAATTGAAAAAATTTGAATTATAAAAAGATATTTTTTGTTTTTATAGTATGTAGTGTGTGCAGTTTTGTGGTATGACGCACGTGGTTGGTTGCCTCCCACTTTCCCCTCGCCCATACTAATCATCTTTTAACAGCCATGTGTTTAGCTTCATGTGAAGTGCGAAGTGATTTCTCAACAGTTTTACAGCACAACATGAAGTTGGATGAATACTACCGTATTTACTCGCATATAAGTCGCACGTCAGCGTATAAGTCGCACCCCTGTTTTTGACAGTCATTTTTTGAAAACCCTTTGTATGGTCGTATAAGTCGCACCTGCTGTCTCCAGCAACGTGAAAAATACATCGCGATTGAAATGTTTAGCGCTCTATTCCCGATGCCTATGAGAGTAAGAAACCATTTTGAAGGGGCTGAATACAGCTGGGGACGCGTAAGATGTGAGAAACCGTTGTGAGGGGCCTCAACTACAGCCGATACCAGAGCATGCAGGTGACCTTGGCAGCTCACTTCACTGCTGTGCCTTTGTATCACTCACACACACACACACACTTTGCCCATAGCAACGAAAAGACACTGTCCAGATGTGCTAGTGTTCAGTAACCCCACTTCACCCTATATTGTACGATTACGAAGACTTGATATGTTCGGAATTCGGGGAAATCAAATGTTAGATTTATAAGAGACGAGTCATTTGCGTCTCCTTCAATAATGTCAATCACTGTATTTGGCTGACGGAAAACAAATTGTCAAACCAAGCTATAACTTATTCAAAATGAAAATTGCACTCGGCAAAGAAGTATGCACTTGGTAGTAAATCTCAGAAGTGAGGTTAGGTAAGCAGGGAAACCCAGAACCTCTCAACATTTTGGAGGGAAATTGAAAATGGTATTTTAAGGGAAAATAAGTCATCAAGAGATTATTACATACGGTAGTTTTTATGGTATAAATACATTTTATTCAATTCTATAATCAACCAATTTATTCCTTTTCTCATTTCTTCACTAAAAACTCTTTATATCCTACAATTTCCGGAAATTTCCGGAAATATTTTCCTGGAAAACGGAAAGTCACTAGGATAGTTTTTGTGTTATGTTGACGATGAGCTTGTTTGGTGGACAGAAGCCGTTACTTTGTTGTTTGTCTGTTTCAGACGAGGACGAAGTCACGTGACCCCCGCAGCGAACCTTCCAAGCCCAGTGCCCTGAGCAAGCTGACCGATGCCCAGCTGATAGAGAAGGCCGCCATGGAGATGAGCGGGCCGCCTGAGGCCAACGTGTTTGGCCAGCCACCGCCCCCCGGCGTGGTCTACTACCCCCCCACTGGCTACATGCACCCGCCTCCCCCCTTCTTGCCACCCCCCATGGGCATGCCGCCCCCAGGAATGCCGTTCCACATGGGCACGCCGCCTCCGCCTGTGTACAACTACTACACTGGCCCGTCGTCCCCCTACCAGAACCCGCCCCAGCTTCCCCCAGCGCAAGAAGAGTTCCGTGGGGGCAGGCGGGGGCGCTCCCGCTGGCAACAGGAGGAGGGCTACGGCGACCGCGGTAACCGACCCGCCTCGGCCAACCGCCGACAACAGAGAAAGAGAGATGCTAAGACTGCTGGGTATAGGTCCTCCCCCCGTAAGCCCAAGGACCCACCTTCCACCTCGCAATAAACTCGATAATAGACCGAAACGTTGGCCTTGAATCAAAATCTACCTCTAGTTGTGCTCGGCGTTCTCGATCGTGGTGAACGCCTTTTAGCTTAACATGCTTATTTCCTGAAAACATTTTTACTATTTCTGATGACCACCGGATATCGACTGTGGGGAAAGAATGTAGCGTGGTACGTAGAGCAACGTTCCAAAGCAGTACGTTGATATGAACACGCGTTATAAGAGACGTTACGATGTTTACTGTAGAAATGCTGCTAATCGATCAGCGAAGATGGAATGCGTCTTGTTCGCTATGCTTTATCTCCATTATGATATATCGGCTCACGAATAAGGATTAACCGATTTTTTTCGGGAAAAGAGTCACCTTGATATTATACCACGATAACATCGTGAACCGATGTACCGTGTGCTGTATAGTGTTGACATCAGAGTTATGCAGACATTATTTGTCTCTGACAGACGTTCACGAGATCTTGCTGCCCGTATCTGAACAAGCAGCATTCCACCGTCGCCGAGCAGTACGTCTCTAAAACTAGGCTGCCACAAGTCGTGGTCGCGTTGGTGGTCCTGACTAGAGCATTCGCACGATCGCCTTCTTTCCCCCCAGACGAGTTCAGCCCTACCTTAAGTGAACTGTAACTACGAGTTCTCGAGTTAATCACAGACGATGTCCACTGTTGTTCCTCCGCTCGCCCAAGATCGGAATCAAACCGATGTTGGATGGTTGAAAAATGAACGTTTTGAGTGTTATTTTGGTCTCGCCATCAGCTGTGAGGTGGTAGTTGGTAAAACGGTGGAACTCTGTATTTACTTTTGACTTCTCCACGAGGGCTGTCATCAAAGTGGCAAGAACATTTTTAAGTCTGTGAATTGCCGTACACCCCACGTTTTCAAGTTGGACCGTTCACCCTTGCCAAGCTACAAACCGTGCATGTTATCTGCTTCCGGTGATAATCTTAATCGAACCTTTAACCAGTATTGTTACCGTTGAATTGGCGTGTGATTTCATTCATTTTTATCAACACTTGGTTCTTTGTTTCCTTGGGCTGGTAATGTGTGTCCCCACCTAACTACGTGTATATTTTTGTATGTGAGAGCTCGACTCGAGGCTGTAATATATATATATGTATAAACATCTGTACATAATAGTGCAGTATTAAGACTAATGTGTATATAGGTAGCTAGCGATACGAAGATACGATTTTAAAAGTGAACGTAGATAATAATGCTATGTTAACATGGTCATTACGTACAAATGCAGTTTTAGTTGTGGATGTTTTTTACTGAGTGAAGATGTCGAATTATGTGTCGTTTAAATTGTGAACCGTTTTGCGTAATAGGCCTACAAGTTGTCCAGCTTCACGCTTGAGTGGCGAGAAGCTAATGATTTGCTGAATAACGGTGTCCTAATTTGTAATTTGCATTTTAAACTCAATTTCAGTGACTTGAGTTAAGAGAGTAGTTTTATTGTAATCTTGTGTGAGTGAGAAAGGCCGTCATTGGAGGCGAGAGATGGCAGCAGGCCACTGACCTATTTGTAGAACACGTTCTGTATTGCGTACAAACTGTTCTACAAACGAGTGCTACTCGGCACCTCCATTTAGGTATGTCAGTGAAACCTCGATCTATCATCTTTCTATCAGTGAACAGGTTATATGCCTGTGGTAGTAGATCAAGACAAAATTAACGATTGAAGCAGGGTGGATATGGGAACGATGCTTCGAGGTTTAACTGTACACTGTTTTCTCTCACTCGCTCACGCTCATCCTCCCGTTGATCATATTTTAATGATGAGTCTATGTATCAATTTCTGATAGTGTAATTCCAATGCATCCAGTGTTGTTTTGATTTTTACGGTACATGTGTTTAGTAATAGTTAGCAGAGTTGGATAAAGTACACTTTCTGTGACCAGTGTTAGAGTACCCGTGAATGCTTGAAGTAGATCTTGGCTATGTGCGGCTCGTGTGCTTCACATAGTAAATGGCCAGTGTATGAGCACCGTATGAAACCAGGTTCGGACCAAAACCTGTCTTTGGCTTTTGTGTTTCTCTGCTCGTGGTTATTGCTAGTAAATAGTCGGGGTGGGATAAGGTGATGATTCAATCATCGATAATCTTTTTTAAGTTCCCGTTATCTGAACGATAATATCAAAATTTTATGGTTTCAATGAATTCTCTGCCATAAAATAGTTAATCTGGCTTCGCTGCAGATTGAACATGGAATAGTACAGCCCACCCCTAGTAAATAGTTCTACCTTACCTTTCCTGCAAAACTCTTTTTTATGAAAGTAACGGGGGTTAATCGGGTTATATATGGCTCTATGATTAGTGTGCTAAATGGCTGGTATGTGAGCGCTGTATTGACTGTTTCTGGACCGAAACCCATTTGTGTCTTCTGTTACCGAGTCATGTACTTTGTTTTATTCTTCCTGAGCTTATTGGTCACTCATCACCAGTAAATGATATGTGACATTCTCTGCAAAGCTCATCTTTATAGATGAGTAGTTAGGTTAATTTACATTTGGCCTGTCTGCCTCATATGCTAGGTCGCGCACTGGTATTTAGAGCTATGTGTTGACTGAAACCCATCCGTATGTTTTGTTACCGAGTGATGCCGTATGATTCGTTCATGCCACCCTCTGTGGCCATTGTCTTTGTTTGGTGCTAGCCCCTGTGGTCTTTGTTTCATGCCACCCTCTGTGGCAGCTGTCTTGTTTCCTGCCACCCTCTGTGGCCGATGTCTTTGTTTGCCATGCCATCATCTGTGGCAGCTGTCTTTGTTTCATGCCACCCCCTATGGCCCTTGTCTTTGTTTCCTGCCACCCTTTGTGGCTGGTGTATTTGTTTCCTGTCTCCCTCCTGTGGCCATTGTCTTTGTTCACTGCCATCCTAAGTGGCAAATGTTTTTGTTCCCTGCCATCCTCTGTGGCAGTTGTCTTTGTTTCGTGCATGCTTATCAAGTTTCTTCGCGTGCTCATGTAATTGTGGTCATAGTTTGTTGCGTGAAGTAAGATCAAGAGTGAACAGCGTAGTCCTATGATGTTTGTTCTTGTGATGCAGGTGCGATACCAGTTTACCACCCGTGTAGTCGTGTAGCCACTTGGACTCGTGCGCTCTGAGCAGCTGAGTCAAACACTATAACCTGCTGCTGCAGGCAGAAAGAATGATTCTTTCAACGAATTGTAATGAAAATGACATATTTTAAATTGTTGCTAGGAATTAATTGTGATTTATTATAATTAGGGGTTGTCGATATGTTGTTCACTTGTGACCGCTGGCTGCGGTGCAACTGCAAACCACGTGCTGGTCAGTCATTGGTCACAACTCACTAGTAAAGGACATATTGACGAGCCCTATTTATAATTAATCAAAATTATGTAATTTTGTTTGCCAATTTTAAATATGCCTTTTTCATCACAATTCATTGAAGAAATATTTTTTTTACCTGCAGCTGCAGATTTATGTCTTGTGATGCCCAATAAAAGTGAACAGGATTTGGATTCAGTGAGTTGTCAGTTTTTTTATATTTTTGGTTTTTAACTACAGCATATAGGGCCTACACAGATTTATCAAACTGCCAGCTTGTGCTCTCCAAATGGAACGATTTAGATCATACGAATGCATAACGCTGATCAAGTGTTTTTTGTGTGGCAACTGCTCGCAAACAATATTACAGGCCACTAGTTTCATGGTTTATAGATATTCTGTTCGTTTCATCTGTGACTATTTGCATTCGCAAATTTCTTTCGAAAGTTACTACAAAAATGGTTGCCATTTCCTTTCCTGCACACTCTTATCAGAGTTATTGGGTTTTATGTATTTTAATATTTATAATTTGCCTGTGCTGTAAGCCATCTGGTTATAACTGATGTTTGGCTGATAATATTCCTAATTAAATGTGACGAAAGCTAGTTGTAATTGGGTTTGTACTACGAGGGATAACGAAGGACGTGGAGATCAACGTTGATGCCAGTGGGCAATATGTGATCGATTTAGAATTTAACGGAGAGTTCAATAGATTAGGCCTACATCAAGTCAAACGAGTGTAGATGTCGCGGGCTTGCCCTCGATGGGATTTTCCCTTCCTGCTCTCCTGTGATGATTCTCTTGAGACCAGCATATGTCCCGGTTTTAACAATTTAATGAAGTATATATAGGCCTATAAATATTGTATGTGTTGTTCATACATGCAATCATCTTTATATGGTAATGTGTTTTTATTTTCAATTTAGAAAACAGTACGGTACTGAAGTTCAAGAATGATTATTTCGTAGAATTCAAAGAATTTGCTTACACCCCGACACGACCTCTATAGGTTTCCAAAAACACTATAGAGACCAATGTAAAAGTATGATTCATTCTATAGAGTATAATTTGTGCAATCATAGAAAAAAATGTATTCTAGTTATGATTTTATAAGACTGAAAAAACATGGAAAACATGAAAAGAATACAAATTTCACTGCAGCCCCCTCTCCCCGTTCTGGCATGCAATGTTTTTGGCTTTGCACTTCTAGTGCTGTTTCGGTTTTCCCCCCTTTTTATATATGGTCACGGTACACAAATAGCTACCATAGTTTCTGTTATATTGTACTATTTCTACTTCAATACACTAACAGTTGGCTCTGCTGTAGGCAGAAAGATTTTTTTAAAACACATTGTGGTGAAAAGAGCACATTTCAAATTGGTGCTTGGAATTATGATTTCATTTAAAATTTGAGATGTTGATACGTTCTTTACTTGTGACTGATGATGACCAGCACACGGCTTGCGTAACAGCTATTTTCTGAGCTTATCTGTCACAACTCGGGAATGTATCGACATTCCCAATATCAATACATCTTTATAATTTTCAAGCGACAAATTAAAATATACTGTTTTCACCACTTTTCGTGGTTGAAATTCCTTCTGCTTGAATGTTGGTGCTATTATACCTTGGAAACCTCCATGCCACCTGGAACGTCTATATAAGCCAGCTACCAGGATACTGATGGCCTAAGTAGTCGATCTGAGTGGCTTACATCGGCTTCATAGATCCAGAATCACGTCAATCCATCGTAGATAGCTATAATCCCAGGTTATACACTCTAATTGAAAAAGATTTACGTATTATTTCAAAGTTCGTTCTAAATATTGGGGTATTAATTTGTGATGTATTCATTCATATCCTTTGACAAGCTAGCTTTTCATGTCTCTGACTGTCCTGAAAAATATGTTTTTCCTTGAAAAACAACTCTTATATTTTGACTGCCTGAAAATAATTTCAGTTTGGCAGATGGCTAGCAGCACTTTTGGATTGCGTCAAAAATGTATTTTTAAATATTAACCAGAAAATTTTATGAACATGAACATGTGTGGAGTTTTTGTTCCAAGTGGTGTACAAGTTTACCTGTTTGTATTTAACCATGCAAAGTTGTCTTGCCTCGTCAAAGTGTATCATTAGTTATTGACTGTCTGCAATTTGAAGGCCTTACAAACCCTCTTGATGCCTTCAAATCATGGGTAGAGTGGCCTATTCAAAAACTTGAATCAACAGTGTCTATTCATTTCGTGCCCTTTATCAATAAAAACAAATAATTAAGCCAGTTGTTTATACGTGTGACATCCCACGTAACCACTTGTCTTGTCTCCGAGTCCACATTACGCGCTAGGACACTACATATCACTTCCTGTAGCCCTACCTATTGGGTTAGGCAAAAGATAAAGTGTCCGTTGTATTGCGTGATCTTTACGGTGAAGAAACATAGTTTGAAATCAACAAACACTATTCTCTATCTCAAATGACCCCAGTATCAATTAAAATCTGGTGTTTTCACATCTGTCTCGAAGCATTTGAGATTAGTGTGAAAACAACGTATTTTAATTGATATTGGGGTCATTTTGAGATCGATGAATCTAGTTGAAAATAGCGTTCAACTATGTGTCTTCAGAGCAAAGATCACAATAGAACACTTGATGTATCTTTTGTCTAAACCCAATAGCTAGCCCTCCGTCGCGTGATTCAAAGTATCTGGGCATGTAATGTTGACTTTGAGACGTAACAAGCCTCCGCCGTTGGTTAGTGTGATGTCACTGTACCTAGCATACATGATGAACGACGGACTCAAATTATTTGTTTTTATTGATAAAGGCCACTGAATGCGTTGACACTGTTGATTCGAATCTTCGAACAGGCCACTCTACCCATGATTTGAATTATGAGGGTTCGTAGGCCTGTCAAGATTCACATGTTGTAATTTTATATAAAAATAACCTGATCTCAAGTAAATGTTTGTCATATTAAATATTTATGCTTTATTTATGATTTGTGATAATTGTAAATGAATCTTGCTTTAGTATGATGTATTGTGCAATATTCCATCTGAGACGGCAGTCAACTGAGCAAATGTTTTCTTAGACTCACTGCTGGTATTGCAACGTTGCTATCTAGTAATTACCTCGCATCGTGAAATAAAAACAGTGGTGATTACCAAAATATGCATTTTTATAATCTATTTTGCTGGCTCTACTGTGACCAAGGCAATTGCCAAAATGACGAAACCTCGTGTGTCTAAATCATCTTTGTATTCTTTCAACGGCTCTCAACCATAAGTAACTTCGTTAAAGCTGCTGCCTTTTCTTTCCCTTTTACCCAATTCATTTATCAAGACTCTCAGGCTATGTATGTTCCTATATACAACAAGTCATTTGGTACAGTTGTAAATGCATTCTTAATACCCGATTTGATACCTCAACCCGATCCAACCTCAATATCTTCAACCTCGCCATCTCCTGCATATAAATCCTCCCTCATCAACAGCCATTCTATTCTTTCAACAATTTCCACTCCAACAATAATCAGTACCAGTACTCAGTACACCCGGTCATCAACTTTACCTTCATTATAGGTAGGGTAGGCCTAATTGCTATTGGTCTTCATTACATTATTTTATTACTTCTAAACTTATAACATTAACATATTCCTATTATGGGCCGGTACTCTCTTGGTATGGTCATTGTTAATTTGTTATATATTACTCTATATTATTACTGCTTGAAGGTTCGGATGGAAGACCACTTTCGAGAGTAAACCCTGCGTTCTTCAAGCAATTGTTGTGTATTTATTATATTTTATAATATCGTACAATATTGAACAAAGACTTGCAATACAATACAATATTTTGTAGAGTTATAACATTGAGACTTCATACAGCTCATTTGGTTTCTGTTGCCTTATATAGAATGCATCAACCTTCTCCATAACACTGGAGTAGATATACCATTGAAAAAGTAGATGGTTACTTGATTCCAGCTGTGTTATGCTGTGGCTGCCGTGCTGACCTGTGCTCCACAAGTCAAACGAAAGAGAATAATTAGCTGAAACTGGGTATACACGTGTCATAATCTAACTAGATACTGTTTAGTTTTGAAGCGTAATCGGTCAAATCACTTTGGAGAGAATTAAAATTAAGGGTAAAATTGTCATACAGCGCATCACAACCATTTTTCATTGTGAAATTGGTGTTTTGTAGTGGACCTTGATTGGATCTATCGAATGGAGCCACCGCACGTTAAGAATAGTTGATACTAGGCAAACGCAGGATGTGTGTTGTACGATGAGCGAGATGTCTATATAAAGTATAATCGAAAACTCTACAAACCTTGATCATTTGAAATGAACTTCATCCGATGTCAATGAATCTAGAAAGCCGTGACTTCGACAATGCAACATTTTTCAACTAATATTTCTATCTTTTCGATGAATAAAATACATTTATCATATTATTTTCTCCAAAACGGCTGGTCCGCATATCAAACCAAATTTTTATTCATGTATATTATTCTTGTGTTCACATTTGTGGAAAATTTGAATCATATTGAAGAGATTTTATTTTTCATTTTTTTCCGTTCAGCCAAATCTTATGGGGTTCTTAGAAACTTCTAAATGATGTTTCTCAAAAATGGTCCAACCGATCAGACCTCAAAACTATGCAGTTCTAAGTTGGATAAGTTTGCATATAAAAAAAAAGTTTCATGTCGATCGGTCAAACCCTGCGACCTGTGCAGTGTTTACAAACAAACAAACAAACAAAAAAACGCACAGACAAAGCTCCGTATGACTTGAGTGAAAATCTTCGCTACGCTCATCTAATTGTTCCATAGTTTATGAACAATATTCATCAAAAATACTCCACGTATTCAAATCAAATTTTCATGGAATGTAAGCCCATTATTATTGCACATTGTTCCAAAGTTTTATATGAATCAATTTAAGAGCTCTACAAAGAGAGCTATTAAAAGATGATCAGCAGGTTGAACCAATTACTTCCTGAAATTATTGATATTATCAAGAGGTGAATCATGTAGGCAGTAAGTTAATGCATCCAAGATCAAGGTGTGTACACCTCCAGCTTTTTTTGGAGTACATTCCAATCTCGTTCATCCATAGGTCGTGCGCACGGGGGAGTCAAAGTATGGCCAGGCCCCACCTAATGTATCTCCGCCATAGGCGGAGATACATTAGGTGCGGCTCTAATTAATTATATAAAGAAATACAAAAATGTTGAATTATTAAAATCCTAATTTTCCACAGAATCTTGAAGAAAAGTTTGATAAGCTTATGGTTGTGAATGCACCTTCCTTGTCTTAGCTTGTTGTGAGAATTGACACGACAGTGAAGCAGACTGACTCGGATACACCACACCAGAGTTCTATTTACACAAAGTCTTTTCCATGGGGTATTCCTGAATTACTAGTATCATCTGTTGAGCCTTTTTGTTCACCCTTTTTGAGTTTCAAAGAATTCAAGCTTACTAAGTGCTTCTTTGAACGTAATACATGTAAACAATACTAAATAAAATAACACACTGTTCATAATAAATATACGTAAACTTTATTAATAAGTCCGAACACTCAACTGTATAAGCTATAATTAATACTCTCAAAATTAGTTTACAGTACCTGTTAGTATGATTTCGGATACTAAACTGTATGATTGTATTACTTATTAGATAATGATTTGTTAGTATGAAATTCGGATTCTGACTACAACTACAAACAATACTTCAATAAATGGTAGGCCGACTGACGCGCCTAAAGTAAGACAACCCTGCACAACCACACATGTTGAGGGTTGGAGATAAACTGGGGAAACTAAAACTACTTCCTTTTGGCCTGCCTCTGATATGGCTACCAACTGCAGACACGAAAATAATGATTGATAACATACATAATACCGGACAACGCTGTTTCACGGTATCGGCAATTCTTCGTTGCTGGCAAATTCCTTGCCATTTTGTCTGAATATTTGGTAATGGTAAGTATCACTGACCAATAGTACAGCGTTCTCTTGTATTTCAAAAACAGCTAATGAGCATTGAGCAATACTAAGTGCTGAAATTGCACTAGAAATTTCTGCGGCAAATTTATGCTCATTTTGCATCTGAATGGAATGATGTATGAATATACAACAATAGTTTACAGTACAAAGTATACAGTGTATCAGTCACTCAGGCCCAGAGTGATGTAAGCTAAGCAACTATAAATAGTATATGTCATTATGGCTTCAAGCAGCAAAAGAATTGAGCAGTTAACCTTATCAAGATGTATACCTTTCCACTACATTTCTGATGAATAGACCTATATCGCTCATCCTACAATGCATCCTATGAGATGTATGAGATATACAAACAATAGTTTACAGTACAATAATTATACAGTGTATCAGTCACGTCAGTGGCCCAGAGTTGATGTAAGCTAAGGCCAACGTATAAATTAGTATATGTCATTATGGCTTCAAGCAGCAAAAGAATTGAGCAGTTAACCTTATCAAGATGTGTATACCTTTCCACTACATTTCTGATGAATAGACCTATATCGCTCATCCTACAATGCATATGCTGCGTTTTCCTAGTTTTTTCATCATATAATTCAATTCAACTTGATTGTTACTGAAAATTTTGATGTTCTAACGAATCTTGGAGAATAAAACTGTTTCTTTTGCTAGTCAATTAAAGTTACGTAATTTGTATTTATTTGTATTAATTTAATAAGTTATAACAAATAAAATTACTATAATTCCGAGTAATGATATTTTCCGTTATGAATTACTTCTTGTACCTTGAAAATATTTTTGAACATCATGTCAAAATACAGAATTAAAAACAGAATGTTGATTATAAGAGTGATACGTTAAAATATCAAATTGTATGGAATACATTGATTTTTTGTAGATTAATAAATGCGTGATCAAAACTATGTAAATTATAATAAGACAATGATAATTTAGGATTATACTAACCATTAAGAACTTCCCGGTTGTAATCTTTGGAAGAGGTGCATTATAATGAACCAAATTACTACAAATATCAATTTACAGAAAGAGTTCAAAATTTTTACCCTATGACGACAGCGCCTCCAGCGGCTAGCTTCCACTCCAGATGATGCATTTCCTTAGGTTGCTCCCTCACTTAGGAGGTGTATAGCCCAATATTATATATGCATATATAAATATATATTAGGGATAACTTCGGTTAACTGAAAACCGGTTCTGAATCGGTTCTGAAATAGAGAATCGATTCCTTCTGTGATTTTATTTTCAATTATCCATCATGTTGATTGAGTTATTATGTATAGGCCTAATTGATTTATGTTTTTCAAGTGTGTTGTCGCAATATAAATTGTATTAAATAATATACCTTTTTTTTCCCATTGCCTTTTCTCCTCCATGTTTCGGATGCACGAAATTTGCCGAAGATAACCGAATGATATGATGATGCCTACAAACAAGAGATAAACTACATATATATGTATATATAATCGATTTGGGCCTCACCTAATGTTTTACCCTACGCACGCCTATCTAAATAATGTATTCCTATAAGCATACATTAATTGCAAAAATTGTAATTAAATTAAAATATTGTAATTTTAATTCACTCACAGTAATTAATAATCAATGTTTTTTTGTTCATAATTGCAGGAACGTGTATTCTTGTCCAGAATTAAATCCTTTATATCTAAATATCAATTTTTATTTCTTCTGGCAAACTTTCTAACAAATTCTTTTGAGTCGATTAAGTTGCATTCAATCTTTTGATTCCTGAATTTCCTGACGGACTGGGATGAAGGAAGACGTACCCATATAATAACCTTGGCTAGGCCCAGTTTATCGATTTTGACGTTTTTGGTACGAGCAGGTAGCGGGCCACACTACGGATGCGTTCGGGAGGGTTCGGCTCCTTGATTGGAACCTGCCATGGCATAATCCCGGATTCAATTCCCATGCAGTGATACATTTTTGTTACTTTTTAAATGTTATTATATAAATGCTTTGGGCCAAGGATTATAGTTTGGTAAGATTTTTTTTCCAAACCGATTCCTCAAGCGACTGATATCAAAATAAGTCTTGATAACGATTCAACAGGACGTCTTACGAACATCCATCTTTAATCGTCATTTATTTTTCTACTCAACCATACTGAGTTTCCACCTTGCTTTTGAAGGAGATTCTTTTTATAATTAAATTTATTAATTGTTCATTTCTTCAACTTCTTATGCTTAAGTTGAGTTTCTATTATTGCATTAGGCTTAATAAAAATATATCAAATTTCAACCCATTCTAATTACGTTCATTTTGTCATTTTTTTGGGATATTTAGTGTGTTAACAAGTATTTGCGATATTGAAAGTAATAAAGAAGGTATGTCCAGGCCCACATCGACAATTAGATGTGGAAAACATGTCGAAATTAGCCCGAACAAAATATTTCATCAATTGACCTTGGAAACATAAAACTTACTTGGTCCATTTGACAGGAGCTACCAAGTAGCGTGTTAGCAATTATGAAAATAGCTGCCACGTTACTTTGCAGCAAAAATGAAAAGTTGAACCAAGTTATTTGTTAGTAAATATTGAAAATTCCACCAAGTTACCTGGTAATAAGGTCTGCCATATAATAAACTAGATGAATATCGAATTTGATGTATATCTGTAAATATATCGACTGGCAACGCTCATAATTTGTGACAAGTAACTTGTCAATGATATACGATGTAAATATTCTAGAACAAGAATGTACTTGCTGAACAATAGAAGAAGGTCCTCTACCATCATAAAGAACTCAAATATCTCGGCTATATTTGTACAGCTGCGGTAATTTTAGCGTCAATGACTGTTCACTTGAGATTTACTATTAGAAACACAACTCTGTCTTTCAAAAATGTTATATTATTATTATTAGAAATAGGGTGACAATCCGTCCTAGAAAACCGGGATTGTCCCGGATTTCCATCTTTTGTCCCGGTGTCCCGAAAAGTTATTTCAGGACACGCATTTGTCCCGATTTTGGCAAAAGAACAAATCATTGGGTGAAGAATTCGCGGAAAACGTGGAATTTTGTCTCCTGTGTCAGCGGGTGACCATAAGACGTCCGGTTTTCCCAGGCTTGTCCTTGTCTTGAGCTTCCCATCCCGGCGTCCCGAGAAATGTTCTCGGGATCATCAAATATCCCGGATTTTCAAAAAGGCAGAAATATAAATAACTGGGTATTTTCATACTCAGTAAAATTCATCCAGGCCTACTTGTAATTCATTTTCGTTTTTAATTTAAAAAAAAGCCAATATTTGTTGAATCAATTTTTAAATTGCACGTCTAATTCAAATAACTGTCTCTCTATCATTAACATGTGTGGGCTACATTCTCAGAGTATGCAATTACTAGGCCTATATATAGAAAAAATATATTCTTGAATTTATATGACTATAGAAGACCAAAAAATTCCCCTGCGGAACTGTTGAGCCCTTTTTTTGGACTATAGTGATTTTGAGTTACTGGTAAGTGGTAAGTCCATATTTTCTGATATCTTCATTGAATAGTTTGGTCCCAGTTTAAATTACAACACAAGCTAGTGTACTATATTTACTTAAAATAGTGCATTGCTATATTTGGTTAACCTAATTGACATTTGAACTGAAACTGAACATTTTATGGATTGGTCAGTGAAAAATTGAGTTTCATAATGTTCACTTTTTCATCTCGTTTACTGCGATCATTCAGTAGGAGAAATATTCATTTATAAATCCACACGTTTTCGAGTTTTCAGGTGGCTGTGTCTGATCTTTTTGTACTACCGGATCGGTGGTCATTTAGCTAAAGCTTTTTCCTCGCAGATTATGCCCGTACTCATTTACTTTTAATTGATTTTAGTGTATAAAAGATTATTTAATGTTTTTGTTTTCTCACAAGCAAAAAACTTGACTTTTCTCAAACAGAAGTTATTTATTACACACGAAAGCAGAGTAGTCTCCGACCCGCTCATCTGGCTATGCGGTTCTTCTGAAGAGCTCAACTGTCCTAAAAATGTCGTTTTACAGAGAACAATGGCATGAAACGTTTTCACTAAATTGCCTATCATGCCTAAGTGGTGAGTTATTGCAGTATTATTTGATCTACTTGGGGCTATAACACGTGAATGATAGTTACATATGTTATATACATCTGTGTCAAAGAACATACTATCTCAATAAATTTGATTTCCTCTGTTCACACATGTGCTTTTCTTTAGGACCCTTGGCATGTAGGCCAAGTAGGCCCTATGTGTGAATTGATTTCACAAAATGGTAGAAACTCAATGATCTTGTTGAAATTTAACTGGTACTATTATAAAATCAATGGCCTAGGTCATACTAGGCTAGGCAAAGATATTACTAGGCTTATACTTGTATAATAGCCTACACCTCTGACAAATGAGGCCTAGGCCTAGGCCCTAGTCATCTAGTTATTTTCCAGTAGGTCCTTGTGCCTAGGTTATTTCTCCACTCAATATAAATGTATAAATTCAAACTAAATTTGTGAATAATATAACGTCCATCTATCTAGGCCAATATTTTCAACTTCTGACCACAGTAGGCCTAGGACTAGGCTATTCATTATCACTAGTAAGTTGCGCATTTGACAATGCTTATGGCTTTCCTCTACATCTATGTACGTTTTACAGTGTAGGAAGTTCATGGCTCACCAGTAGCTCGAGGCCTACTTGGCCCGAATGAGACAAAGACTTCGGTGAAGCAGCGCCGAGCTTACGACCAGGCAAACGACTACAATCCACAAATGGCACATCTGAGGTTCAGCGAGCAACGGAACATCGTTCTCATGGCGGCAATTAAACTGTAGGTCTATGCTTAGTTAGTCCACGTTCTTGAAACAGCAAGGGGGATCAGAATACTTTATGTCTATGGTAAAGACCCTGTGTCGTGGTCTATTCCCCGCATGTTTTCTTTAATTGAGATAGGCTGCAGAATATTTATATCAATTTCAAATTAGAAAAAGAGAGAATTTTTTCATTTGTGAGGGTGTAGTCGAGCGAGTTTGTCATTTAGCCGTCTAGCGAGGGAATGCGAGAGAAAGGTTAGCAAAGTGAAGGCTTAACCACATCTTTTTTAAACGTAACGTTTATCGTTTGATAATTAGCCCTACTAGTACAATTTAAAATTACAACAATGTGTTAGCTGTCACTTGATAGAATCTGACTTTATTCTCGGGTTCTATTCAAACTTTCATCATTTGATTCAGGCCTACCATTTGTAGGATTATTACAGGCTAGAGAGCATTTTATGGCCAGAACACAGACATAGTAAGACATTGAAATGAAAGTAATTATACTGTCAATTGTTGCTATTGTATTAAATCATTAAATTCGAACTGGTACTCCATTAAATTTCCAGCAATTGAATATGATTATTATATAATTATTGTATTTATTTTATATATGTAATGAATATTAAATGCCTTCCGCACAAGAGCTTCCGCTTCTTTTCCTGTTGTGCTGCGGCCAAAGACATATCTCCAAGACTAGAGGCACGTTTTCATGGCTCGCAGTAGACTTTTTTCTGGCCAATCAGAATGGATGAAATTCCTGCTGCTTGCACTTGTTGCTCTCTGCCGCGAGACCGAATGAATTCAACTTTGGAAAAAAGCGCAGCAGGTGAATTCTCTCTCATACAAGAAGTAGGGTTATGTCGAAATATTACTTACAAAACAGTACTTTTCAAATATTATATAATGTATTTGCGTGCCACATAAATACGATGCTGAAATTCACTTCGCCGTTGAATTGCTCGGTCTCTTTACACTTGTCAAGTTAGGCTTATGTTAACCACTTGACAGCCAGGTTATGAAATCACTACCCTACTTCCCAGGCCGGGTTCTTCCCGGTTAGATCGCACAGATAATTGTGCTTAGATAACCATTCATAACATACATAACATGAAAAAATGGTTTCATTGTATTCAATGTATTGACATATTGTTGCACTTGATGGGCAGAAGAATAAATTTGCCAATATTACTTTCATTTAGCGTACAAAGGCTTGTCAGTTTGACACATATAGCCTAGAATAAGGTTTTGGAATAACAGCTGACTGTATTTCATCATTTTCCTATACATTAGCGTATTCTGTCAGCGAAAAGAACTTACCGTATTGTCCTGAATATAAGCCGACCCCCAAACTTTTAGATCAACAATTGAAAAAAGGGTTCATCTCCTTCCCACGTAAATCATCACTCTTCCGAGTTAGAATTTAGTCAATTTCGTATTGCGCGCGTGAGGAAGCTATGCCAACTGCGTGTGAGAAACCGTTGCTAGGGCCTCACGATCGTGTGTACTCGGCTAGTGCCGATGACGCGCGATCGTCATATAGCCCGCCCACTCGTCAAGGTCTGACAAGACAATGCAGCTGACAGCTCAACGTGCCTTTGTTTATTACTGCGCGTCAAATAAAATTGATGGATAATGGGAAAATGATGCTTCTTCGTGATAAAACATTTATTAAACGTGTTTTTAGTGCAATATTTTGCAGTTTCAAGTTGATTCCATTGTTAAGAGTGTGCATGCGCCCTATCATATTTAGTAAAAAACGTGTTTTTGACCGATTTTAGGCCGAGATCCGCATATAAGCCGATGGTGACTTTTGGACTCGCAATTTCGAGAAAAACCCTCGGCTTATATTCGGGACAATACGGTATGTCAGTACAAGTCCCATGTATATATGACAGTCATTTTGTCGAGACGTTGAATGAAACGTATTGGAAAGTTTGACGACACGTAAATGCGCCCGCGGGCAAAATGAGTGATAGAAAATTGATATAAACAGGAGTACTTGAGTATTCTGTTCTAATTTTCAAGCATCTTGGAATGCATGCACAGCGTATTGAAAAAAAAAATCACAAGTATTTTAATTCAATTTAATACAGGCCCTGAATTTTAGATGTAATCATTTCAATCAGTTTTGCACGTTAGAAGATTTGCACGCAAGCAAGTGCCCCTAGGCTGTAGTTTAGTTTAGGTAACTAGGAAAACGCCATGTGCGTTGTTAGATGAGCGGATAGTAATAGTATGGGTAAAAATGGGTAAAAACTGCTTCGAGTGGTACCAATTTAGCACATTTTATGTTTTTTCTTCAAAATGGCTGACCCGATCAAGCGGAAAATTTCCAGAAATGTGTATCAAAATGTAATTCAACTTCACGCAAAATTTCATTTTTTTGGAAAGAAAATATTTTCTTTTTTTTCCGTTGTGTTCTTCTAACGGGTATTTTTTAAATTTCTAAAATTCATAAAAAAAAGTTACCTCCCGATAATGCCACAAAACTATACAGATCTTAGTTGGATGAGGAACCATATTGATTTTTTTTTTTAAGTTGATAGCTGTAGTAACCGTTCGACCTGTGGAGGACCGACAAAATACATATAAAAAAATAAATGAAAACAAACACCAGTTTTCTTCAGTATGTCAAATTGAATCCTCGCTAAAGCTCGTCTAACAATGCAAAATTCTGGGGTTGATCATATTGGCAGCTGGCCCCCTTGGTAACTCAGTCAGCTGAGGCACCGCTTCAGATATTGAAGTCACCGGCGGCATGCTTATAGAGCATACCATTGTTGCATTTAGAGCGACATGAGCCGAATAGAAATGTGACGTCTGGTAAGTTACTAAAAGATTTATTCTCCATTGTTGCAGGTTTTGCGAGCACTTGACAGCCGCAGGTTCTACGACAACAACGCGGTTGTTCAACCGTGGAGCCCGCTGCGTCTCAAGGTCGAGCGGCGTGACTTCATCCAGTGGAGGTAAGCTTGCTGTCAACGTCAATGGGTTATCAATTGAATGTAACGTCAACCTACTCGCTATTTCCTGAGTTTTTCTTCACCTGTAGGCGCCACAAGAAATTTATATTGAATATTACTAGGAAAACGCCGTATATGCGTTGTTGGACGAGCGGATAGTAATAGTATGGGTGAAAATGTGTAAAAACTGCTTCGAGTGGTACAAATTTAGCACATTTTATGTTTTTTCTTCAAAATGGCTGACCCGATCAAGCTGAAAATTTCCAGAAATGTGTATCAAAATGTAATTCAACTTCACGCAAAATTTCATTCTTTTAGAAAATGAAAATATTTTCTTGTTTTTCCGCCGTGTTATTCTAACGGGTATTTTTTAAATTTCTAAAATTCATAAAAAAAAAGTTACCACCCGATAATGCCACAAAACTATACAGATCTAAGTTAGATGAGGAACCATATTGAAAAAAAGTTTGAAGCTGATAGCCGTAGGCCTAGCCGTTTGACCTGTGGAGAACCGACAAAGAACACATGAAAAAAAACAAAAAAAAAATTGAAAACGAACACCAATTTTTTTCAATATGTCAAATTGAATCCTCGCTAAAGCTCGTCTAACAATGCAAAATTCTGGGGTTGATCATTGGCAGCTGGCCCCCTTGGTAACTCAGTCAGCTGAGGCACCGCTTCAGATATTGAAGTCACCGGCGGCATGCTTATAGAGCATACCGTTGTTACATAAGAGCGACACGAGCGGAATAGAAATGTGACGTCTGGTAAGTTACTAAAAGATCCATTTTCCATTGTTGCAGGTTTTGCGAGCGCTTGACAGCCGCTGGTTCTACGACGACAACGCGGTTGTTCAACCGTCGAGCCCGCTGCGTCTCGAGGTCGAGCGGCGTGACTTCATCCAGTCGAGGTAAGCTTGCTGTCAACGTCAATGCGTTATCAATTGAATGTAACGTCAACCTACTTGCTATTTCCTTAGTTTTTCAGTTTTTGTTTCTTAGTGTCTTATCAAGTTTTTAAATGATATATTGTGAGGGATTCATTTTGTGAATTAGTTATCATCTCTCCGTGTGGTCCGGGAGGCGAGGTGTTTCCGGACCCGGTTCGATCCCCGCTGCCGTCCATCTTTACAGGGGCTTTTCGTGCTTTCCCTCTGTAGTCTGAGATAATGCCGGGATGGTTCTCACATGAAGAAAGCTTCATTCCATCATCTCATTAATCATCCATCCGACGCCAATAGATCTTTGCTATCATACAGTGCGTCGTTAACCCAATATAGGCCCTGTATATAAAAAAATTACCCAAGAAACCTTCATCTCATCATCCCATCATCCCATCAATCATCCATCTGACGCCAATGGATCTATGCTATCATTATAGTGGGTCTTTGAACCCAATTTAAAAAAAAATACTCGAGAAACCATCATCTCATTAATCATCCATCCGACGCCAATAGATCTTCGCAATCATTACAGTGCATCGTTGAACCCAATATATAAAAAAAATACCCAAGAAACCTTCATCTCATCAATCATCCATCCGACGTCAATAGATCTTTGCTATCATACAGTGCGTCGTTAACCCAATATATATATGAAAAAATTACCCATGAAACCTTCATCTCATCATCCCATCATCTCATTAATCATCCATCCGACGCCAATAGATCTTCACTATCATTACAGTGCGTCTTTAACCCAATATATATATGAAAAAATTACCCAAGAAACCTTCATCTCATCATCCGATCATCTCATTAATCATCCATCTGACGCCAATAGATCTTTTCTATCATCATAGTGAGTCGTTGAACCCAATATTTAAAAAAAAACTCGAGAAACCATCATCTCATTAATCATCCATTCGACGCCAATAGATCTTCATTATCATCACAGTGCGTCTTTAACCCAATATATATAAAAAAATTACCGAAGAAACCTTCAGCTCATCTTCCCATCATCTCAATAATCATCCATCAGACGCCAATAGATTTTCGCAATCAATACAGTGCGTCATTGAACCCAATATTTAAAAAAACACCCAAGAAACCTTCATCGCATCATCCATCCGACGCCAATAGATCTTCGCAATCATTACAGTGCATCGTTGAACCCAATATATAAAAAAAATACCCAAGAAACCTTCATCTCATCAATCATCCATCCGACGCCAATAGATCTTTGCTATCATACAGTGCGTTGTTAACTCAATATATATATGAAAAAATTACCCAAGAAACCATCATCTCATCAATCATCCATCCGACGCCAATAGATCTTCACTATCATTACAGTGCGTCTTTAACCCAATATATATATAAAAAAATTACCCAAGAAACCTTCAACCCATCATCTCATTCATCATCCATCCGACGCCAATAGATTTTCGCAATCATTACAGTGCGTCGTTGAACCCAATATATATAAAAAAAAATACCCAAAAAACCTTCATCCCATCATCCATCCGACGACGCCAATAAATCTTCGCTATCATTACAGTGCGTCTTCAACCCAATATTGAAAAAAAATCTCCATCTTGTCGTCCCATCATCTCATTAATCATCCATCTGACGCCAATAGATCCTCACTATCATTACAGTCTGTGCGTCTTTAACCCAATGTGTATAAAAAGAATACCCAAGAAACCTTTAACTCATCATCCCATCATTTCAATAATCATCCATCCGACGCCAATAGATCTTCGCTATCATTACAGTGCGATGTTAAACCCAATAAATATTTTTAAAAAACAAGAAACCTTCATCTCATCATCCAACCGACGCCAATAGACCTTCGCTATCATTACAGTGCGTCTTTAACCCAATATGAATCAGAAAATAAAATCAAGCTGTACTTGCATGCCATTAAGGAGGGACTCGGGTGAAAATCCTGTCTGTGTCAATATTTATTTTATACACTTCAAAATTGGAACATAGACAACTATGATGACAAAACTGAAAACTGTTTTTTTTTTTTTAAATAGCATTTTGAATAAAATTAATCCGGGAGGAATTTTTTATCTCCATTGTTAGATGAGATAACAAAAAATGATATGTCCAACCCTTTATGAAGTAACAATGAGCAATTACAAAAAACATCAAGACAATTGAACAATATTTGTAGACGTAGCACAAAAAACATTATTGTTTTGTTGAAAAACATGTATTGGAGTAAATGCCCTCTGAAGATTGACAATGTAAATTCCTATATTGAAAATAAGTAGACGGTTCAATGCACAGTGATATTAAATAATTTATCTCGGGTATGAACATTGATATATTTCAATATTTTGAAACAAATTACTCAAAAATACATGAAAATCAATAATTATTCAAAATACTATGTACAAATACTAATACATACTGTATTTCTCGGTAATGTTCACGACAACGTTAAACTTGATATTTAACAGTAGCAGTAACGTAGAAGTTTGCAAACTCCAAACTTGATATCTTGAAAGGAAAACGTAGGAATCGACCAATCTGTGCCTACTTCAAACATACGGTTGATGGCCACTTTGTCAAAATCTGTATAGCCCGTTGTCTTGACAACTAATAAAAACATAGGGAACAATACTTGCTGCTGAGTGAATGAATTACGACATTGTCGAAACTGTAATGATTCTATATTTTCTCGTAATATATGTCGCAAATCATGTAGAAATAATTAAAAGCTCATCAGACTTTAGAGACACAACTTTCAGGTTATGTTGCACTCGAAGTGACAGCTGATGGGTAGACCTGTTTCAACGGGTTGAAATTAGATGTAGGAATAGTGTTGTGAATTGGGTAGCATTTTAGTAAGTTTACAGCCTCGAGGCAAAGGAATAAGTTTAATGTCACGTTGAATTGTGAATGGTATTTTTTCCCTTAACTTGAAGGTGTCCAACCTTACCTGAACCTTAACCGCATGTCATTGAAAAGTACCCCGAAGCTCGTCACACGACCAAGTACCTTCATTCCGATATACGCTCTTCAGCCTCCTCGATACCAAATCGATAGTTATTTGGGAAAATTTTAGAAAATTTCAATAGGCCTATAGATACAATAAAATATACAGTATAGACATAGAATATAGATAGTCTATAAAATGCAGGTTTTAAGGTGTATATAATGTGTAATTGGAGTGGTAAGATCGCCCTAGTGGTTCTCCGTTCAAACGATCCCATCTTTCGTACATAGCCTTAATTGGGGAACAATGATTTTGTATCAAGTTTTGATGTTATTATTATTATTATTTTTTTTTTAAATTTAAATTTTCAATATGTTTCAACATTGTATTTGTAGACCTTCAAAGTCATATCGACTTGTCTGAAGGTCTACAAAAGTGTTTAAACTAATAAACATGCATACAGAAAATAAAACAGATAATCAAGACAGAGCAGAAATTATTTCAATAATAAATTGGGAGAAAAAATAAAAACAATGCCAACTATATATTCAAACTTGAAACAACCAAGCAAGACTAGAAAAAAATATAGATGCGAATGCTAAAGAACAAAAGAACAAAACGAAAAAGTTATTATACCCTATTTGCTGAGACATATTTTATTGTTGTAGAACCCATTTTTCAATTTCTGTTTTTAGTATAGATAATTTTTTCAAAAAGTAACAATTCAGCCGGGATTTTGTTGAATAATTTTGGAATTAAAAAACTCTTTTCCTGATTTCCATATGAATTTTGGCTTATTTGTTCCAGCAATTTGTCCTTATGTCTAGTTCCATGTGGATGCACAGCAGTAGTTTTATGTTCTTTGGTGAAATAATTAGTAACAATAAATGTGTACAAGTGAAGCTTTGTGACAGAAAGTAAATTACAATTTGAACTTGAAATATTATTTTTGGACAATATTATTTTAAAGATTCTTCATTGTATGTTTTCTATCTTGTTAACATAACTCTTAGTTGTGCACCCCCATGATAAAATACCGTACATAATTACTGACTCAATGAGCGCGTGGTACACAATTTTCAATGTTTGACAATTTACATATGGTTTAAGAATATGCATGCTATACATTCCTGAACGCAGTCGGTTGCATACATAGTCTATGTGAATATTCCATTTAAACTGGTTGTCTATAATAACCCCTAGATATGTATGCTGACTTGTATTTGTTATTTTTACAGAGCAATTGCAACGTCCTCCAAAATTATAACAGATTATAACAGATAATTTAGCAGATGTTGTAATAGTGACAGTTTTTTCTCTCAAAAAAAAATAATTATGCCGGCTAGGCTATATGAGGTAGACTTTCAATCTTTCCAAATCAAATTAATTTACCAATGATTGATAAATATTGCTGATTTATATAAATATCAACCAAATGTTCAATTTTTTTACCCCCGTGTTATGGCAGACAACATGAAGTAGGTAACTCATCAATTGCAGTATATC